>CAUYON010133214.1:0-12998 GCA_963573935.1 Arctocebus calabarensis
CCATCCTTAATGATTAGAGAAATGCAAATCAAAACTACTTTGAGATATCATCTAACTCCAGTAAGATTAGCCCACATAACAAAATCCCAAAACCAGAGATGTTGGCGTGGATGTGGAGAAAGGGGAACACTTCTACACTGTTGGTGGGAATGCAAAGTAATACATTCCTTTTGGAAAGATACTTGGAGAATACTTAGAGATCTAAAAATAGATCTGCCATTTGATCCTATAATTCCTTTATTGGGTATATATCCTGAAGACCAAAAATCACATCATAATAAAGATATTTGTGCCAGAATGTTTATTGCAGCCCAATTCATAATTGCTAAGTCGTGGAAGAAGCCTAAGTGCCCATCGACCCACGAATGGATTAATAAATTGTGGTACATGTATACCATGGAATACTATGCAGACTTAAAGAAAGACGGAGACTTTACCTCTTTTGTGTTTACATGGATGGAGCTGGAACATATTCTTCTTAGCAAAGTATCTCAAGAATGGAAGAAAAAGTATCCAATGTACTCAGCCCTAATATGAAGCTAATTTATAGCTTTCAAATAAAGGCTAAAACCCAATTATAGCCCAAGAATACAGGGAAAAGGGAAAGAGAGGGGAGGGGATGGGGAGGATGGGTGGAGGGAGGGCAATTAGTGGGATCACACCTATGTTGCATCTTAGCAGGGTACTGGTGAAAATTATTAAATGTAGAGTATCAATGTCTTGATATAGTGATCAAGAAAATGCTATGAAGGCTATCTCTAACAGTATGATCAAAATATTTCTGATTGTATATGAAGCACATTGTGCCCTGTGATTGCACCAATGTACACAATTATGATTTAATAAAATTATTTAAAATATATATATATATATTTCAAAAATTCTCCAGATATCTACAATGCTATTTTCTTAAGGGCTTTTAATTTCCATGATTTATATATGTAAATGATACATGATTATTTCCTAACATGCTCGTCAGGCATTCACAATTTAAACTATCACCACCTCTAAAATCTCCATAGGAAGAACAGTTTTTAAAAATTAGAAAATAAATTGCTTATGTGAATTAAAATAAAATCAAAAGACTTTCCCCTTAGCAACTGACTGGACCCCCACTTGGCCAAGAGGATCCCTGAAACTGAGTTGCTAGCCATAAGACAGGAGATTAGACAGGCCTCATCATGCCCCACCTTCTTAGAGATGTCCTTTGTGACTCACTACTAGGTCTAAAACCACTTGAGGCTATCAGGTACTTTGTCTCTAATTAGCAAACCCTTTATTTTAGCATTCCTTTTCACTGACTTTTGGTCTTTAGACAGAGCTTAAGTCTTTCTAAAGAATCTTTAAACCTGGAATCTCCTGCTTCCAGAAGTCCCACCTTTTTGGGCTAAATCAATGTATGTCTTCCATGTGTTGACTTGTGATCTTGCCTATAATCCCTGTCTTCCTGAAATGTATAAAACCAAACTGGGACCCCATCAGCTCAAGTCTATGTGCTCAAATCAAGCCTTCTTGGGTGTAACTCCCAAGTCCTGGTCTTCCAATTCAGCTCAGAATAAACCTTCTTAAATTATTTCACGGAGAATGGCTTCTTTTCTATCAACACATATTTCAAATTCAAAACTGAATTTTTAAGAGTTCAAAACTAATGAAAACTAATTCACCAAACAAAAATATTAGTGTAATATTTTGGCTTTTTCTATTAATCAGTAAAATAGAAAATGCTTGGTTTTCATGACTTGAGAGATGATTTCTTGAGGTAATACTAGAGTTGAAAGCTGATATCTGGTTCTGCATGTTTTGTTATATGTTGCAGCTAGATTGAGTCTGGGTGCAACATTATTGAAGTATCTGAAAGGAAGAAAGACTACGCCTGACATCTGCAATTGGTATGAGAACCAATAAAGAACTGACAATTTTTTCTTTGTATAATATCTTAATTACCATTTCTATTCATAAATACATTTTTCCCACCTTCCATTTTGTGACAGAAAAAATACCACATTACAAGAATATTACATGGCTTTTAAAAAATCATTTTATGCACCTGTGGCTCAGCGAGTAGGGCGCCGACCCCATATACCTAGGGCTGCGGGTTCAAACCGGGCCCTGGCCTAACTGCATCAAAAATTAGCCGGGCGTTGTGGCGGGCGCCTGTAGTCACAGCTACTTGGGAGGCTCAGGCAAGAGAATCGCTTTAGCTCAAGAGCTGGAGGTTGCTGTGAGCTATGACTCCACAGCACTCTACCAAAGGTGATAGAGTGAGACCCTATCTCCACAAAAAAAAAAAAAAAATCATTTTATGTAGATTTTTTAACTTTTACTACCATTGCCTATCTATTGTTCTTATGAAGTTTGAAAAGTTAAAGAGCGAGGACTTGGGACAGCTGTAATATGGCATCTCTTTAACAGCCATAAAATGGTTACATGCTAGAACTAGTCCCTTGATTTGGTACCTTTTCTGCACACCCGCTCATATAGTTCTTTTTTTGTTAAAGAAATCTATACTAGAAGACTCATTACTTCAATATTCTGTGATAACAGAATGTTAAGAACACAATTTTGCTACCCTAGTCAACTAATGTTTACATACATTAAGAAAATATAACCCCAAAGTTCAAGGAAAATGGAGTACAAAGAGTAAAAAAGGAAAAAAAAGTATTTTTTACTATCTTTCTTATTTTTCTCTGCATTTACTTTTTACAAGAATACATCTATTTTTCTAAGAACACTTGAATTGTCATATTTCCTTTAACAAAACTTTTAAAACTATTAATGATATGAGTCTCAAGGAAGAATTTATGGGGAGGACCCTGAGGGCAATTGCAGCAATAACAAAAAAAAAAAAAAAAGAAAGTAGGACCTGATCAACTTAAGATGTTTCTGCACAGCTAGGGACACAACTGGCAGAGTGAGGAGACAGACTTCAGAGTGGGACAGGACATTTGCATATTGTGGATCCCACAAAGGGCTAATAAACAGGATCTACAAAGAACTCAAACAAATCAACCAAAAAAGAGCAAACAATCCCATTAAAAATTGGGCAAGAGACATGAACAAAATCTTTTCTCATGAAAATAGGCAACTACCCAAGAAACCAGAGAGAAATGTAAATAAAAACCACTTTAAGGTAACACCCAGACCTGATTAGAATGGCCCACATCATAAAGTCTCAAAGCAACAGATACTGCCAAAGGTGAGAGACGGGGAATCCTTCGTGAGATTGCAAACTAGTATAGCCTTTATGGAAAGAAGTGTAGAGAATCCTCAAAGAACTAAAAATAGATCTTTTATGTGATACTGCAATCCCACTACTAGGTTTCTACCCAAAAGGAAAAAAAAAGAGTCATATATTACCATGAGGACATATGCATGTTAATGTTTATAGCAGCCCGATTCACAATCGCAAAGATGTGGGAACAACCCAAGTGACCTTCAACACGTGAATGGATGAATAATCTGTGGTATCCATATACTCTGAAATATGATGTAGCCATAAAAAAAGGTGGAGATTCTTTGTCTTTTGTAGCAACCTGGAAGGGTGGTGACTACTCTCCTAAGTAAAGTATCACAAGAATGGAAAAACAAATATCACTTGTACTTAATACTAGGTTGAAACTGGCAAAGTAACAACTAGCTTCTCCTACCAGAGAAAAATCTCAAATTTATGAAGGAGGCAGAAGGGGATTGGCAAGTCCCCTCAACTTGTGTATATAGCACACTTCCTAAGTGAAGGATGCAACTACAACTTCAACTTTACCTTAGAAATGCAATCATAGGGGCAGCGCCTGTGGCTCAACGAGTAGGGCGCCGACCCCATATAGCAAGGGCTGCAGGTTTATACCCGGCCCCAGACGAACTGCATCAAAAATTAGCCAGGCACGTGGTGGGCACCTGTAGTCCCAGCTACTTGGGAGGCTGAGGCAAGAGAATCACTTGAGCCCAAGAGCTGGAGATTGCTGTGAGCTGTGACTCCACCGCACTCCACTGAGTGCGATAGAGTGAGAGTCTGTCTCCACAAAGAAAAAAAAAATGAAATGCAATCATATGTGCCTTCATATTAATCTGATATTTAAAAATGATAAAATAAAATAAAAATTTTTAATGATATAATCTGCTAAGTTTTCTTCTGTTTCTACAATTACCGGCATTCTGTTTCTAAGTAAAAGAAGCCAATCATTCATTGTCATTAGCAGTAGGTTATGCTGAAAATCAATAAGCTTCCACTCTGTGATCAAAGGCAGCTCCCTATGTAGAATGCACTTCACAATCAGAGCAGAGCCACTGTGCAGAGTGGATCAAAGATAACTGCAGCAGAAATGTGTCAGGCTACAATGATCTAAGACTGGGAAGCATAAACTATTTTTTACAAAAGTCAATCCAGTTACAGCAACAAAGATAAATCTACTTTACCATATTATTTAAGTGATGACTCAGCTGTACAGCAGGGTGTGTACAAATCACTCAACCACTTCCAAAGACACCAGTGAACCTTTAAAAGCACCCCAGGTTCTGTCATGGGAGGAAAAAAACTGTTTAGGAAATGGTTCATCCTCTTGCTTTGTAGTTCTCACCATCATAAAATACTACTTCAGACTGTCAGTTTCTTCTCTAAAGCTTATTGTCTGCTACATTTTCTTTCCTCAATTTGATTTTGCCTGCATGATGGATTCAATTTATATTGAAAAAGATATATAAAATTATAAAGAACCAAAAGTGTTTGGGTTATGAACTGTCTTATGGGAACTCCCTCTTGCTTCTTCTGAATAATAGTGATAATATAACAGACAGATGAATAGTATAGTCCTGTGTTTTAGTTTTGTTATAGTTTATATTATCTGCTGTACTTATACCATATAACACTAGTAAATAATAACAACCCCATGTCATTTATATTTCTTATATTTTTCTAAAGAGAGAAGAATAGTTGTTTTTTTTTCATTTATGTAATGACTATATTATTGTTTAACAATTTTAGTTATGGAAATCAGGAAAATGGTAATAACTTAGTTTTGGTGAAAAAAATCCATATTACCTCAACATTTAAAGATTCTTAGATGAGTTATTTCATGACCTATGGGACGAACTGTCAAGGAAGTAAGTTTGAAAAGCTCAACAGAAAAAGAAAAACACACAATTAAAATGTGCACAGAAATGTGCAATGAATATGTAAGCATTCACTTCAACAAAATACCAAGAATAAGGTAAAATAAATTTGCAGTTTTATTCACCTTCATTAAAACTTGATGATGCTTTACCCTATTGTTATTTCTGTTGCAACGACCATCAGCACTAAATTTGTGTGTTTTGGATACCTTAGCGTGTAACCACATTCACCTCTCTTAAATTGTGAGCAGTCAGCCATGAGACTATGCAGTTCCATCTTCAATAATTGCAATGACATTCCCATTCTCTCCACATCTATCAGTTCAAACAAGGATTATCCTGACACCTTCCAGAAGATTATGTCAAAGGTCACTGATCCCTTCCTTATTAACAAATCTAATATTAATAATTTGATGATATGGATACAGTGCTGAGAGTGGGAGCACAGAAGGTTGCTGATGTGGAGACAGATACAGATGTTTGGAGCTACTAAGGAGACTTGACTTCTCAGGCACAATATCAAAATGGATATGCAGACAGAGAGCTCCAGAAATCTATAGAGATATTTGTTTAAAGCTCCAGCGGGTCTTGGCTAGATTATATGTACAGATGTGCAGGGTAAGACTCTGTGAGACCAGATAAAAAACAAAACTAAAAAAGACCAGCATTCTAGATCTGTGAATTAAATAATTGCTAGACTCACAAAGAGATGAAAATTATCTGTGTATAAAACAGCCAGAGTAAAGCAACTTTTTTTCTACACTCCAGCCTTTGAGATTACAATAAAAGAAAAGAGATATAGTGGATCTGTGCACACAGACCTTCAAAAGGGTTTAAAATTAGCATGCTGATGTGCTAGAGTCTTGTCCCGGAGTCAGGGTCCTTCAAGACCTGTAGAAATAGTGGCAATCAACAGGATGAATGAAATTAAAAATGACAAGAGATAAAAGGACAGGACACACAGAACAGAGTTTGAAAAGTGGGACCCCATTAGCTTGAGGGGCTTTAGCAAGTGGCTCTGTGTGTTTGTTCCACCCAACTTTTATTGAAAGCTATTTTCTTATTTAGCCAGGGGGTAAGCTGAGGAAGGGAACAAAAACATCAGCAGTTTCTCTGAGGAAAGCATGTTAGTTCTTATTCTATCTATAATCGTTAACTTTAAGGAGCTCAGTAGCCTTGAGAAATCTGGAACCTAAGCCTGTGTGGGGGCATCCTCTGTTTGCGGTCACACACTGATCCCTTGATCTCTCGGGGAGGTTAGATCCCTCTAGTTTCTCTGTGGATCAGACATGGTAGGGTCAGTTCTCCTCTGAAGAATTGGTAGAAAACAGGAATTTTCCCCTTATCTTCGCCTCCACATTCCTCTCCATGGTTAGGGTACGTGCCCTCCTACTCATATCTCAGGACTAGAGCTGTTCCCTTGATCTCTTCCCTGGCCATTATACAAATCCCCACAATGGTACTTGCTTTGACTGTTGACTGGGCAGGGGTGGCCTGGTTAATGATCCTTCCCACGCCTTGCAGCAGCTTCTGCTATGGTCATTGTTCTCCAGAGTGCTTAGACCCAGGAAGGTGCTTGTAAGCTAGCAGCCCTTACAAGCCAGACTCTAAGACTAGCCAGAAACTGCCCAGACAAGTAATTCAACAGACATTCAACTTTATTTTTAAAGTAAGCTAGCTAAATTGTCTTTATTCTGCTGTGCTCATCTTCTTTCTCTGTTTTCCTCTTTTCTGGGGTGTTTTCCCTTGCCAAGAAGGAAGTCTTTGGTCCTCATTCTCCCTGGATTGATGTTCAAGTAAATTAACTGTCTCCAAGCACCAAACTCATCATTCTTTTAAGACAGTAAGAAGGTGACACTCAACATTAGAGCTTTTCAAAAATTCAAAATGTAATAAAATTTTTCTAGACATGCAGCAAATCAAGAAAAAGTAATAAATAATGAATAGAGGGAACAGGGAATCTCATTACAGACCTGAAAACTATTAAAAATCAACTAAATGGAAATTCTAGTGTTAAAAAAATATGTCATTTAAAGTAAAAAATAGATTGGGTAGATTTGGCACCAGAGTAGACACCAAAGAAGTAAACCTGAAGTGACTCTGAAGACAGTGTAGTAGAAAACATTCAACAAATCAGAGTTTTTAAAAATGGAAAATAATTTAACAGACCCCCATGGATTTGTGGGACAAAACTAAATAGTTTAATTAATGTGGTTGGAACGTCACATTAAGAAGAGGAAAGAGAAGAACAATTAAGAATAGGCAAAATTATTTTTAAAACTTATAATAAACCTCAGGCAACAAGAATACAAAAACAGCCCCCACAAAATAAATCATAATTAAAATTTTAAAACCTAAAGATTGAAGGAAAAAAAATATAGTGAAAGCAGCCAAAACATCCAGATGAAATGTAGAAAAAAATCCTAAATTACATTTCACAATTTTTTTATCAGACACAATGGAAAAAAAAATAGAAAACAAACAAAAGAACAAAAAGTAAAACATTGGAAACAATATAATTCATGTTTGGGGGGAAAATAAACGTAGACTTCCATACCCAATAAAAATGGCCTTTAGCAAATATTAAACTATGATTTTCAAACAATGGAAGTAGGAGAAAATTTCTCACCGACAGATCTGCCCTATAAAAAATGTTATGAGAAAGTTGTTCAGCATGAAAGGAAATACCAGATGGAAACATGAAGAATAGAAGATACGAGGAAAATAAATTTTAATAACTATTGCCAACTGAAGGAACACAATGTTCACAAATTTGGAAAGGAGAGTTTATTTCTTATAAAGGGTTGCAGCCTGCAGGCTGGCCATCCGAAAGATTGGAAAGACTAGCCTCCAGCAATGGAAAGCAGGGGCTTCGAGGGAGCGGGGACGAGACGGGAATTTAAGCTAAACAGGTCAACGTAAAAGGTCCACCGATTAAGTTCACGAACTTGCCACCATTTGCTTACCGTGGCAACAACTCAGTACAAACAACTCAGTAAGGTTTCACATCCTTCGTGTAGCAGTATCTCCTAGTGATATGGGGCGGGTGCTGACCTTCAGCTTGGTCAGCGAAGAGGGTGGACCTGCCGCGACTTCTGCATCTTCACGAGAGAGCGGGCAGGGGTGGTGCTGGGACCAGGCAGAGTGGAGAACCAAGCGCCGCAGAGAGGGCGAGAGCCGCGGAATCCCACGGGTCCCTCGTTAGTGGAGGGAGACCACAGCACAGCCCACGCTGCTGCCAGTGCCAACCCCAGAACCACCCTTGGACCTAGACAGCCCTCCTCTGGCTACACTACTCCCCTGTGAACATTTCACAGGCTTCCCCCATTTAGTGATGAACGGAACCCCTCATTACCAGCAATTTCATGACTCTATCCATTCATTAATATGCTCATCCACCTTGCCCCTAGCGAAGGGACTATATCCTTTCACTACTGTGTTCATTCATCTTGTTCCAGTAGAAGCAACTATATCCTTTCATTTGTTACCAAGTCCTGGCCCAATGTAACTACAAAGGACCCATGCGATTATATATACCCTAGGGCACAGAAGCTCCGGTGCTTTTTCTGTAAAATAAATCCTCTTACCACTGATCTGTGGTCCATGGATTCATTCTTCCAATCTCCAAGACCAAGGACCTACTGAAGGAGAAATTCCAGTAACCATAGCTGTGGTAGTGTAGACTTGTGGCACTGTCTTGCTGGGTGGGGTTCTTCATCATTGTTGTGTGTTTTTATGTGCTGGCTTGTAAGTCTCTTGTAATTCCAGACAAAGACTTCCAGAATTGCTTTGAAGGGTAGACTAGGCACTGGCATCAGTGTATGGCTTCCCAAGGGCAGCACTTCAAAGATGACCATAGTGATATTCAGCAGTGAGGTCTGCAGCACTTTATCTAGAGTGAGTTCAGGAACTTAATTGTCAGAGTGCATACAAACGTCATACCAGAATGTGGAATTCAGAGTACGTCCTTCAATATAAAAACATGAGTTCATGGTGAGAGACTACATCTTACAATCTCTGAGAGGAAATTTGGTATGATGCATAATTTAATCACCATAAAAAAGAAATTCACTGAATATTAGGCAGTAATGAGAATGTCAAGATAAGCCATTTTTTTTTAAGGACAGCAATTTTTGCAAAAGTCGGGGGTATATGCTGCCTTAGATCAAATAAGATACTTAACAATATCTGTGTCTTAAGAGAGGTAGTAAGGACACAAGTGTTCATTTTATTTTGTATTCATCTTCACATTTTCTGAATATATTTTATATACTATCTTACGATACTTTAAACCAAAACATTTGTTAATATATCAGACACAAAGGTTATTTAGCAGATAAAATTAATAAAGGTGGTAAAAATTTGAATGTTTCTAATAAAGGCTAGGGAAAGAGTCCTTATAAAAGTATTCTCGGAAGTTTGAGCTGCAAGGTCAGTGTGGTAGCTCGTGCCTGTGATTCTAGCACTCTGGGAGGCTGAGGCAGGTAAATTGCTTAAGCTTAGGAGTTTGAGACCAGCCTGAACAAGAGTGAGATGCCATTTCAACTAAAAATAGAAAAACTAGCCTGGCATTGTGCCTGGCACCTGTAGTCCCAGCTATTCTGGAGGCTGAGACAGGAGGATTACTTGAACCGAGAAGGTTGCCGTGAGCCGTGATGATGCCATAGGGCTCAATCACTCAATCCAGGGCAACAAAGTGAGACTCTGTGGTAAAAAAAGAAACAAAAATTCAAGCTACTTCAAGTTCTACAGCATTCAGCGGAGAGGAGGGCTATATCCAGATGTGCAGGACTGCTGGAAGGGAAAACCTCTGAGGTGCTAGGAGACAAGATGTGCAATTCCGAGACCAGGGAAGCCTCTCAGGCCTTATCTCCTTCAGTAAGTACTCAACAATACCCTTTCATACAGAACCTGACCAAATGACTCAACTTTAGACTTTCTCTAGGAGGCTTCCCAGACCACTGCTCCCCCAGATAGACATAATTCTTCCATCTTCTGCCCTCCATTTTCCTTCGTTTTCTTTCCCTGAATTCAGAACATGTCATGTATAGTGGAGTGTGTGTATATGTTTCTCTGTGTTTGTAAGCTGTCTCACTAGAGACATTTTGAGAACGTATTTAAAGATAAGAAGAAAGGAAGAGGAGTATTCAATTAGCTTCTGCATCAGCAGTGCCCGAGTACTCAGGGCAATCGACGTTTAAACATGTAGAGTAGAATTATCAGTGTGAACTCCCATTATCTCACTTCCTCTCCTGTGCTTTCATGCCTGTTGTCTTTTTCTGGAATGCTTTTTGCTTTATCTGCCCAAATCTACCCTCCACGATGGCTTCTCTCACAATTCTAATCTACAATAATCACCTCCTTCTTACACTGTGTGACACACAATTTGATATAAATAGGGCTGGTGGTGAGAGGTTGGAGAAGCTCTTCCGCCCAACCCACGAACCACTGGTAGTTGATGAGCTCTCTGGCCATATGCTTTCAAGCTGATTGCCAATTCCAAATCACGGCCTACAGTGGAAAGAAGACCATGGAACAGATTGTTTGGGATGTCCTAATCATGCATGCATTAACAGTCTTGCCTCAAAATGCCCTCTTATCATCTGTGAACTGATTGCTCCAGAGAAATATTTTATTGTAAAATTATTTTACACAGCTCTTCTCCATAGCAGGCTGTTTCCAATACTTTTCTTCTTCTCCTCTATTACACTCATATATATACATGCTTTATTCTAATTCTTATTTTGCCAGTCTTAAAATATCACTTTATTTTCTTGATTGTCATAGAAATGTAACCCCAATCATTTGAAATAATCATTCGTTGTCTATTTTAAAAGCTCAGTTTCAATATTATGTTTATTGTCCTGAACATGTAGCTATAGGCCTACATGATTCCAGGAGGGATATAACAGAGCACTCAAGGAAAGTTATTAAAACATTCTGAACTCAGCTGTTGATAGGGGAAGGAACAATCTGAACAGTTTTTTTTTTCCTATTTCTGAATTTTACAGTTGTACAAAACAGAAAATCATGACCATTAGATCTCAGCAGTATTCTCGTAATTTCAGTGAAAAGAATCAGCCTGTCAGTCTCGACTAGTGTCTCCCCTGACTCCAGCTTTTGACTGACACCCAAAGCCGAGGGGAGAATGCAGCCTTCAGCTCATTTCAAGATGCCACAATCACTAGGAAAAGAGCTAATCCCTGAAGACAGGTTTGGGCAGGTAAATAGGAAAGGCAAGTTATTTTAAAGAATCAGAAACAATCACAATCTTTATGTGCTTTTTTAGACCTTAGTGCAATTTCATCTATAATATGTTGGAAATATCCGTGGAAAAGTTATATTTTATGAAATAGAAAATTTTACTTTTTATTTTCCCAGGATGCTCCCTCTATTACTAACCTCTGATGTTATTAAACCCTACTGTGATATTTTTCCTGCAATACAGCCCATGAAAAGTACAATTTTTCAGAAATTTCATTAAGACTGGCCCATGAACCGCTTCCTGACTTACTCCTGCACAGACAGTGTTATTTTCCTCTTCTCTCCTCACCATGCTTACCCTCCATTAAGGGGAGAAATCACATTTGCAATTTGCCGGGCAGTGAAAAGGGGATTTCTCTTTTTCAAGTGTCTAAAATCCTAATACTTTTAAATTATACTCCCTTTCCTCCAGATAAGGTTTTAAAGATTTTTCAAATTGAAACTGTAGTTATATATAAACAATTTTCCAATAAAATGGGGAAAGAACAGTAGTGGCTATTCCATTCCAAAATGAACTTCAAAAATAAGAAATATATGTTATGAGCTCTAGGAAGATGGATTGAGTTGGCAAACTGCTCATGTTATTAGCCTGTGAAGCACTCAAAAGGAGTTCTGATTTCCACAATAAAATTATCTGGGGTTAGTTTAGGTTTTCTTTTGAATAGAGCATTTGTCTAGATTATGTATCGTGATTTCCCTTTTTATAAACTACCAATTCCCAATTTATCTACAATGACTTGGAGCCACAGTCTCTTTGAGTCTAAGTTAAGGGTGCCTTAATGTCCTGTTCACCTCATGAGAATGACAGTTTTGTTCCATATTCCCTATTGGTTATGGTTTGTTTTCTAAGATAACTTTTGTGACTATTCATCACCTCATAATCTCTGGCTACCCCCTGCATAACTAGGTTGGAACTCTTGTATCCAGCTCCCAGACCTACTGGCCTATGTAGACTTCTAGAGGGCGTCCCTACCCCCAAACACACGTGCCCTCCCCAGAGGCCCCATTTGGCTTACTGTGGAAGGCTCTGCCCCTCTGACTGTTCCAGCCTCTCGGAAAGGTTTTAGCTGACTAAACACTCTTTTGCCCACACACTGCTCTCTACAAGCAGTAATTAAATTACTTTTCCCACAGATTATGCTCGTCCTGCCATCAAATATATATTGCTTCCTCTTGCGGATTCAGCTCCCATTGAGAATAAATTCAATTTCTCCAGGTTACTCTTGCTTAAACCCACTAAATTTCATATACTTTTGGGACTCAGATCCTTGAAATCGCTCCCCTGTCTAATTCTGCATTTCTCATCTCTTTCCTCTATCACTCTCTGCCCTCCAGCCCTCATGAGGCCTCTTCTGGTTACTTTTATTTTATGAATTCTCTCTCCTTTCTGATCCTCTGCAAAAGATGCTCTCCCTACCAGAGATGAGTAACTGTGGCTCATTCTGCAGGAACCAGTTGAAATTTCACTTCCTCAAATTATCCATCAGAAACCCTGAGATTTTCACGGGCAATTTACTCCACAATATTTGAAGAACCTTACACTTTCTTATAAAATTCATTTTATTAACTAGTTTAATTGCCTAAACTCAATCTTAGTCTCTTGTGTTCTTTTTTTACCCCTGAATGGG
>CAUYON010133215.1:0-22820 GCA_963573935.1 Arctocebus calabarensis
TGTTAAAAAGTGTTTCCTAGGAAGGGGAGGAGGATGGGTAGAGGGAGAGTAATTGGTAGGACCACACCTACGGTGCATCTTGCAAGGGTACATGTGAAATTTACAAGGTGTAGAATATAAATGTCTTAACACAATAACTAAGAAAATGCCATGAAGGCTATGTTAACCAGTTTGATGAAAACATTTCAAATTGTATATAAAACCAGCACATTGTACCCCATGATTGTATTAATGTACATGGCTTTGATTTAATTTAAAAAAAACAGTGTTTCCTTAGTTTTAATTTAGTGAATAAAATAATCAAATAAACCACTAAGTTTTCTGAAGAAGGCATAAAATTAATCTGAAAGTAAAAGAATCAGAATAAATTACTGCTTGGAATCTAAGTACTATTTCAATACCTCCTTTTCTGAATTGTGAGGAGTTTTTTTTAAAATACAAAGTTTGTTGCCTGCAGATCATTTAGGGCAGAGAAAAAAAATCAAGTTTGTGAAACTAGGGTCAAAAATCAATGGGTGCCTGGGCTTGGGAATGAGGGCCTTTGCTTTGGGGCAGTACCAGGGAGTTTTTTGGAGTGACGCATGACAGAACTATTCAATGTCCTGAATGTGGTGGTGGTGGTTACTCAAAGATTTGGACCTTTAAGCTCAGAACTGGATACCAAAAGAAAACAACCATGGTAGTTGCATGGGTATATAGATAACATATACATTTGTTCAAATGAATCGAACATTTAAAATAGATGAATTTGTGCATAAATTATACCCCATAAAGTTGATTTATTAATAAAGAAGTCAACCTGGACTGTGCCCTGGGGCATAGAGGCTACAGAAAGATAGTTTCAAAAGCTCTTTGGTTCCCCACAGGGCAGTGCTGGAAAATAAATATCAAGCATGTACTAAGCCTCTGTCAAGACAGAGCAGGTCTTGGTAGGGAAGAAGGATTAAATTGAGATACTTATGCTTGGATTGAATCTTGCTTAGCACTTATCACTACATGATGCAGCACCCTAGTGTCTCCCTCTGTACAGTAGAAGTAGTAATTTCCTGTCCTCCTACCTCTCAGGTTTGTGGTAAAGAATAAATGATGAGTTATTTTAAAAGGACAAGGCACTTTTCAAATTAGAAGCCTTCTTTTTCAGCCCAGAGGCTTCTTTTATACCTGCCTCTCTAATTGATTTTACTCCCAGGCAGTGCTTGACAGGTGGGTGGGGAGGATGGGTGATGAGCATGAGCCCAGCTTGTTCCAGCTTCTCACTGCTGGCCATTGCCAAGTGCAGGGTGATCCCTATGTCTCATTCTTGTTATTCAGTGAGCACCCTATGGGCCTTAACTCTGTGCCAGGCCCTGGGTGATAAGCACTTTGGGACACGGTGATAATTAGAACTCATTCCCTATATTTACAGGGCTCAGATCACTGTGATGCAAGCACAGCGTGAGAAATGCCATAAGGGAGGCTCAGACACAGTGCCCAGGGAACAGAAGTTGGAATGGTTCATTTCAGCTTGTCACAGGAGATGACTTGTGAGCTGATAGCATTCAGGGACCTGGTAAATAAGCCACCTCCTTCCTAGGAAGAGTCTCTTATCTTCAGCAATTATTGAGCAATTAATTTGGTCGCAGGTACTATATGAAAATGAAACAGAAGTTCAACCTGTGGTCATCATTCTTATGTTCATTAAACATTTGTCTAATGTGTCACTGTGCCAAGAACATGGAAGGCAAAAACAAGGGTCACTGCTTTGGAGTTGCTCTTTGTCTCTTGGGTGAGAATCAACAGTAAATGGCCTGTTACCTTAAACTGAGATTGAGGCCATGATTAAGGTAATCCTGTGTGCTGGGGTAGCACACCTGTTCATCCTTGCCTGGGAAAACATCCTAAAAAGAGGTGATGTCTGAGCTGAGGTTGAGCCGTCAGTAAAAACCTGCTAAGTGAAGGAGAAGAGAAGGCAGGAGGTGGAAGGGTGTTAATAGCCGAAGGAAAAGCATGTGTGCCTGTGTAGAAGCACAGAGACAGGAGTACATGTTTGTGCAGCTACGTCATGACTGGAGAGGAAGCACTGTGGAGACAATAATGTAATTTATTGTGTAAGGAAAGGGGAACAAGAAGGGGCTTTTGACAGTTCAGCCCAGGATGCTCCCCACAACCCTCAGGGAAGGACCCATGAGTACACAGGGCCTCTGGAGCTAAAGCTGTTTGAAAGAAGGCTTCTCTGCTGCCCATACAAGCCTCCTCCAAGTTCAGCTGTGTTCCATTAGCTGCCTCCAGACAGGCTGAGCACCGGCTTCCCTACTGCCCTCTTGCCACCACAATCACACAAGCCCCTCTAATTAGTTATTGATCTGGCATTTTGTTGTGGCTGTGCTTCCACCTTACTTAGTCGATTCCCAAGTTAATGAAGTCAGGTTCTGTATCTGCTCCTTTCACTTCTGCCTCCAGCAGAATGGCTCCAAAGACCTCTAAAAGTGAGCAGCATTCCTGCTAATAGAAGATGATGGAGAAGTAGATGGGAGAAGTATCATCCCTAGAGTCAGCTGCAGAGGATACCTGTTGCCTTTGTCAGGTCACGTCTCTTGGACCCTAGAATCTTCCCTTGTGGCCTGAGGGCGATGTCAAAGAGCTTCTTCTATATTCCTGTGTCTCTGGAGTGGTCCTACAGGGTAGCAGATGGGAAGAAAACATATTTTTCTGGATAATTTTTTTTTTGTAGAGACAGAGTCTTACTTTTTCACCCTCAGTAGAGTGCCATGGCCTCACACAGCTCACAGCAACCTCCAACTCCTGAGCTTAGGAGATTCTCTTGCTTCAGCCTCCTGAGTAGCTGGGATTACAGGCACCAGCCACAGTGCCCAGCTACTTTTCTGTTTTGCAGTTCAGCCGAGGCTGGGTTTGAACCTGCCACCTTCCGTAAAGGGGGCAGGTGCCCTACTCGATGAGCCACAGGTGCCACCGCCCCTTTCTGAATAATTTTGATCCAGTCATTTAACTCCTCTCAGCTTCCATTCCTTAAAATAGGAACCGTATCTTGGAGGGGTGTTGTAAAGATCCAGGTAGATACTCCGTGCAACTGAAATAGTAAAATATTCTTGATCAGCCTGAGCAACAAAGCCAGACCTTGCCTCCACCCCCAAAACAAAGACAAAACAGGTGTGGTACACCAGCTACTCAGGAGGCTGAGGTGGGAGGGTTGCTTGAGCCCAGGAGTTTGAGACTGGCTATAGTGATTTGTGATCACTCAGTGCACTCCCCAGCCAGAGTGACTGAGTGAGAGATCCTGTCTCTTAAAAAACAATATGAAACTCCAGGCTAAAACAGTATAAGAAGAAATAGTGGGTTTGTTGTTATTCTTAGGGAGGGATTGGGACCCAGGACAGTTTGGAATGGGTTTGGGATTTGGAGAAAATTGCTGTTCTGCCCCCCTGCCCCTGTTTGTATTAAATGAAACAGTTCATGAGAATATCAAAATAAGGGATTAATATCCAGAATATTAAAACTCAACAACAACAAAAATTAAAAAATGGGCAAAGGCCTTGAATAAATATTTCACTAAAAAAGAAATACAAATAGACCAGTAAGCAAATGAAAAGGTATCCAACATCACTAATCATTAGAGAAATGCAAATCAAAGCTATAGTGAGATACCACCTTCCACCCATTAGAATGGCTATCATTTTAAACTTGCACACATACCCAAGAAATGACAAGTATGGAGAAATTGGGACATTTGTGCATTGCAGGTGGGAATATAAATATACAACCTCTGTGGAACACAGTTCACAGTTCATCCGAATTTAAATGGAATTACCATATGATCCAGCAGTTCCACTTCTGGGTCTCTACTCAAAAGAGCTGAAAGCACAGACCCAAAGAAATACCTGTATACCTATGTTCATAGCAGCATTATTCACTATCCAGTGGTAGAGACAACTCAGATGGCCAGTAATAGATGAATGGACAAACAAAATGTGAATAATAGAATACTATTCAGCCTTAAAAAGGAAGGAAATCCTGACTTACGCTACAACATGGATGAACCTTGAAGACATTATGCTTAGTGAAATAAGCCAGTCACAAAAGGACAAATGCTAAGTGATTGTGCTTATAAGAGGGACTCAAATTCATAGATAACAGTAGAATATTGGTTGCCAGGGGCTGGTGGGAGGAAGTTACTATATAGTGGGAACAGAGTTTCAACTGGGAAAAATGAAGCAGTTCTGGAGATGAATGGTGATAATGTTTATACAACAGTGTGAATATACTTAATGCTACTCAACTGTAAACTTAAAAATGGTAAATATGCCACAGTTTAAAAAATGAAAATGTTTCCTTCTCACATGAAAAATTTAAAAACAAAGGCGGCTCAGCGCCTGTGGCTCAATAGGCTAAGGCGCTAGCCATGTACACCTGAGCTGGCAGGTTCGAATCCAGCCCTGGCCCGCCAAACAACAATGACGGCTGCAACCAAAAAATGGCCAGGCCTTGTGGCGGGCGCCTGTAGTCCCAGCTGCTTGGGAGGTGGAGGCAGGAGACTCGCTTGAGCCCAGGAATTAGAGGTTGCTGTGAGCTGTGATGCCATAGCACTCTATCCAGGGTGACAGCTTGAGGCTCTGTCTCAAAAAAAAGAAAAATTAAAAAAAAAAAGGAAACTGTAGGGCGACGCCTGTGGCTCAGTGAATAGGGCGCTGGCCCCATGTACCAAAGGTGGTGAGTTCAAACCCACCCTCGGCCGAACTGCAAAATAAAAAAATAGCCGGGTATTGTGGTGGGCGCCTGTAGTCCCAGCTACTCGGGAGGCTGAAGCAAGAGAATCGCCTAAGCCCAGGAGTTGGAGGTTGCTGTGAGCTGTGTGATGCCACGGCTCTCTACCAAGGGTGACAAAGTGATACTGTCTCTACAAAAAAAGAAAATATAAAAAATTGGTTGAAATGGCAGATTTTATGTTCTGTACAGATGCTTCTCAACTTATGATAGTGTTACTTCTCAATTAACCACTATCCCCTAAGTCAAAAATATGTTTAGTAAGATCTAACCTACCAAACATTGTACCTTAGCTTAGTCTACTTTAAATGTGTTTGGAATGCTTAAACTAGTCTAGAGTTGGGCAGAATCTTCTAACACAATCCCTATTCTATGATAAAGTGTTGAATATCTCATGTAATTTGTTGAATACTGTACTAAAAGTGAAAAATAGAACGATAGTTAAAGTACGATTTCTACTGAATGCATATCACTTCATGCCGTAGGAAGTCAGAGACTGTATATTGTACCACAATTTAAAAAATCAGCTGGGCACGGTGGCACACGCCTGTAATCCTAGCCCTGTGGGAGGCCAACACAGATGGATTGCCTGAGCTCACGGGTTCCAGACCAGCCTGAGCAAGAGAAAGACCCCATCTCTACCAAAAATAGAAATACTAGATGGGTGCAGTGGTGGGCATGTGTGGGAGGCTAAAGCAAGAAGATCTCTTGAGCCCAAGAGTTTGAGATTGCTTTGAGCTATGACACCATGGCACTCTACCCAGGGCACGGAGTGAGACTCTGTCTCAAAAAGAAAAAAAAAATTCAAAGATAGCTTTTAAGAAAACTGGCAGCTTATGGCCCATTTAGAAGAATAGAGCAACAATTTGGTCTTATTGGCATAGGGCCTGGGACTTTATGGAACCCAGAGGCTTACATGCCCTCCAAGCCTTTCTCTGTAACTCTTTGTCCAAGTTATTGCCCAGGTGCCTAGTAGATCCCCCTGGCCTTCCTCTCAGTGGGACATCTCTGCCTGGGATAGTAATTTTCCATCCTGGTCTTGCCCCAGCATCTCAGCTGGGTTTGGACTTAATTTTTTGTGTTGAGGGGGGTGGGCAGGAGCACAGCAGGTGTCCTGGGCCTGTGCCAGCAGCAGCTGATCCACTCGCCCCAGAGATGAATACCACAGGGAAATTTCCACCACTATCTCACCCTTCTGTGTCCTCAGGAGTGACTTATTCTCTGTTCTCTGTAGGTTTTCTTTTCCTCTGCCTGCAGTGTTGCTGTGGATGCCACCCTGAGGAAGAAAGCTGAAAAATTTCAAGCTCACCTAACCAAGAAGTTCCGGTGGGACTTTGCTGCAGAGCCTGAGGACTGTGCTCCAGTGGTGGTGGAGCTCCCTGAGGGCATCGAGACTGGCTAACTCTGGAATACTCTCAGCTGTGAGAGGCCCCTTCCCAAATGCATCCCTGGCCCTGCATTTTCTCCTTCCTATCTTGGGACCTTCTAGGGAAGCAGTCTCACCAGGCTCTGTAAAACTGGAGCCAGTTTTACACCAATAAATAAGTTTCTTCATTGCCAAAGAAGCTGTTCCCATCCTGAAGGCATATTTGTGGGTTCCCTATCAGCTTGCCCTGGTGCTAACCTGGCAATTTCAGATGGGCTCTTCCAGAAGGAATAGCAACCAACTTAGAAATTGAATCAGAAGTTTTTGCTTATTCCATAGGATAGTTTGAAAACAAGAAACCCTGGGCTTCCCTGTGTGTGTGGGGTGGGGGGTGCGGGGGAGGTTGTTGAGATTCAGTTGGAGACTTTGAAGTAAAATGGAGGGTAATGAGATAAGCCAGAATTTCTGCCTGCCCCTTTGTAATGGGGGTTCATCATAGAAAACCTGGGCCTGTGACTTCTCCAGGAACCCACTTTGGGAAGAGGGTAAGAAGGAGGACAGTTGGATTAAGTCTTGTAAGTGGTCAGCTTTAGATTTTTCCATCTAAATCCCATTCTTTCCAGAGACCCCAGTGGGTAATCTCCCAAGGTTGGTGTGACCCTTGGCCTGAGGGACCTTGCTAGTGCTGTCACCTTCTACCTGTTTCATTCTGAGGCCTCAGGCCCAGAAGTGGAAGTTGGCAATTCTCCTCTTCCTAACCAGAGGCACCTGGGGAGTCAACAGCAGAAGGAAAGAGTCTTGCCCTGAGCAGGCTTCTTTGCCCTGATGAAGTTTTATGCCTTTTTTTTCAGGCACTGGAGACGACCTGGTCAGTCATCAGAGTAATGACACTGGTTTCCTGGGAGTCCTGAAGGCATGCCTATCATGCTGTGTGGGCAAAGTTCTATCTCTAGGCAGGCACACAGGCCTTGCCTCCCGCACCTCAAGCTGTTGTACTATGATCAGAGCACTATCCTTTTCCAAGGCTGGGGCTTACACCAGGTTTGTGAATGAGAATCCCTGCTGGCTAAACTTGGTTCCATTTATTTCTTTGGAGATGTTTTTCCAAGAGCATAATGTACATTAAAGTCTTTGAGATAAATCCCCTTGTGTGAATCTCTTGCAGTTACTCTTCCAAGCCACTCTCTGTAGACCCTTCTCTCCCTACAGAGTGCTCAGGGGACCCTGCCCATCCTTTGTAGCCCCTAGAGGAAGGACTATATCTTATATTCCTATATCTTAGTAATAAGCTGAAATTTCGTCTTATATGAATTTCTTCCTATTTTTCTCCAAAAGCCCACTCACCAAAACCAACTGGGAGAGCTTGTTAAAAGTGCAGATTCCAAAGGAATGAAGTCCTGATATATGCTACAATGTGGATGAACCTTAACACCGTGCTAAGTGAAAGAAGCCAGACACAGATGCCACCTGTTACATGATTCAGGTGACTTGTCACTGTAGGCAAATCCATAGAGAGGCAAAGTAGATTGGTGGTTGTCAGAGGACGAAAGGGTGTGGAATGGGAATGACTGCTAAAGGGGCCAGGGTTTCTTTTGAGGGTAATAAAAATGTCCTGGAATTAGATGGTGGTGATGGTTGTATAACCTTACAAATATACTAAAAAACACTGTGACTCTGTACACTTTTTTTTTCTTTTGAGACAGAGTATCACTCTGTTGCCCTGAGTAGAGTGCTGTGGTGTCATAGCTCACAGTAACCTCAAACTTTTGGACTCAGGATATCCTCTTGTGGGTGGCGCCTGTGGCTCAGCAAGTAGGGCGCCGGCCCCATATACCAAAGGTGGCGGGTTCATACCCTGCCTCGGCTGAACTGCAAAAAAAAAGATATCCTCTTGCCTCACCTTCCCAAATAGCTGGGACTAGAGGTACCCACTACAACACCCAGCTAGTTTTTTCTATTTTTAGTAGAGACAAGGTTGCACTGTTGGCTCAGGCTGGTCTTGAAATCCTGAGTCAAGCAATCTTCCTGCCTTAGTCTCTCAGAGTGCTAGGATTACAGGCGTGAGCCACTGCGCCCAGCTCTGTGAATATTTTAAAGTGGTAGAGTTCATGGTATGTAAATGATCTCACTAATTTCTAAAAGTGCAGATTCCCAAGTCCAACCCTACAGGGATTCAGAAGCAGTGAAGCTGAATGGGGCCTGGGATCTGAGGCACACTCAGTTTTGAGTAATGTTATCTGGAAATAATAGTATTTCAATTAGTACCTAGTGCTACGTTGGGACAGGATTTGTCTGTTACTAGTATTGTCAGGGCAGCACCTAGAAGTTGGATCATGTAACCTTGTTCCCCCAAGCTTGTTGGTATCCCCATCTGCACAGACAACACTCATTACTGAGCACTCTGTTCTGTTCTTTTACTTAATGCTCACAACAATATGTGGTAAGTACTAGTTATTCTCCAATGATAATAAAATGGGCCCAGAGAGATTAAATCATTTTGCCAAGGTCACATAGCTAGTGAATACTGAAGGGTCCAGCCCATGCCCACTGGTATCCAGTGCTTACTCGGTGTGCTGTGTTCACGGCTCTGATTTGCTCCTGTGTTGCCCTTGTGTGTCTGGGGCAGCCTTTCCCTCCACCCTGCATCCCAGCTCTAGCCTCAGGCCTGCTGACAATCAGCTGTGTGACCTTGAGCTAACTGCTTATGTTCTCTGAGCCTCAGCTGTTTGCATAAAGAGGGTTGGCTTGGATTCAGGGTTTCTGATAAAGATTCTGCAAGCTCCCACAAGTACTTAAAACATTGACCCTTAAGATGTTTTAAATTTTTTCAAAAAGGAAATCATGCATTTATACAGGATAATACAGCTAAGCTGATTAAAAAAAAAAACCAATACTTGTCTGGGGCTGCAGTGACATCAACTTTAGGTCTTCTCTTGCTTTTCCCAACTGGCAGTCCTCCTGTATCTTTGATGAATAAGAAATGTGAAAACAGATTAATTATTACTTAATATTTGCAGTATTTTTGGAAGGCACAGGCCTTCAAAACAGAACCAGTAGTACTGGTGATCTCTAAGCTCACTTCCAGTTCTAACACATCTAAAAGTGAAGCTATTGGCCTGGCCTGGCCTGATTTTAAAATCCCCTCGAATGTAGGCCTCCTGGGGTCTGGCTCTTATTTGCAAGGCTGGTTCATCCTATTAACAGAATCAGCAGAAGTAGCAACTTTCAAACGCCTTCTGCTGTCCCCATGACAAACCCTTGCTGCTCTGAGCCTCATTCCATCGAATTTCTCGCCACTTGAGCAGTGGAGGAGTTCCCTGCTGTTGATTGCCTCTTAGCGTTGGTAATCATTTCCCCACCGTTATCCCCTTGTAAACATTATTTAATATTCCCAGGGCACCGATGACATGCTGGCTGGTCTCTCCAGCTAATCAGACTTTGGCTTGACCAAGGTCCCATCCCCTGCTGAAATGAGGCCTGGAAATGCAGAGTGAATGCCATGGTCAAAGCCAACCCTGAGTCACATCTGTTAGATTTAAACAAAACTAACTGCATGAAGATGCTCCCCTGAGCTACCTGGTAATCCCAGGAGCCCATGTGGTGCTGCAATTCTGCAGAAGCTGCTTTTCCCTTCAGTTCCCTGCTGACCATGGACAGCACTTCCTCACCTCAGATTCACTATATCTAGCCCAGGCAGGCTTTGTTTCTTTTAGGCCCTTCTGTCTTCAGAGCATCCAACGTTTCTGGTGCTGCCTGCTCGTTCTCCCCCAATTCTGTGCTCCTGCTATGGACTGGCCTCCCTGCTGACATGTGGGATAAGCACTGGGAATAATGTCAGCTGCTCACTGCTAGGGGGTTTGGGGGGGAGGCTGTGGGGGCACATAATCTTCGATCTGTCATTCAGCCCCTCCCCTGCCTGCCAGGCCTACTGTCATGAATCCTTGATCTGGTACTCGCCTGTGTAGACTCACTTGATTTCTCTGAAAAACAGGGATTCTGAGGGTGTCAAGCTGTCTCAGTGGGAGGAAGGCACCAGTGGAATGGCGCTGTGTCTGGTGCCTGCCGGAAGAAACTCAACAGGTCCCTCTTGGATCTTTGTCTTGCTTCTTCCCTCCCCCAATTTTTTTTTTTTTTTTTTTGAGACAGAGCCTCAAGCTGTCACCCTGGTTAGAGTGCTGTGGCATCACAGCTCACAGCAACCTCCAATTCCTGGGCTCAAGCGAGTCTCTTGCCTCCGCCTCCCAAGCAGCTGGGACCACAGGCGCCCGCCACAACGCCCAGCCATTTTTTGTTTGCAGCCATCATTGTTGTTTGGGCAGGTCCGGGCTGGATTCGAACCCGCCAGATCAGGCGTACGTGGCTGGCGCCTTAGCCCGCTGAGCCACAGGCGCCGAGCCCCTCCCCAAATTTTTCCATTCTTCCTCTGTCCACCTCTAAAAATGTTCACCTAGCTCAGGTCTCATTTCTAAATGAGAAGCAGTAGAGAGAAACATGATACCTTTATTAATTGGCCTGATTTCAGTTTAAAACAAAAAAGTGGGATCTTCACTAAAGCACAGCAAGGTGGGAAGCTGTCCTGAAGGAAGTGGTCTGTGCATACGTGAGAGTGCAGAATGGAGACCTATCAAGAAGTCGCAGGGAGGCAGAAGTCATCCCCTGTGCCTGTTTTAGCCAGGTGCCATCCCCTTGCCCTGTGAGCTTATGTTTTAGCACGGAGCCACTAAGGAAGCTTGTGGCTATGGAGTACATTTCATGAGAAATGCTCTAGGAAAAAAAATAGAGGGCGGCGCCTGTGGCTCATCGAGTAGGACGCTGGTCCCATATACCGAAGGTGGCGGGTTCAAACCCAGCCTCGGCTGAACTGCAAAAATAGAAAAATAGCCAGGCGTTGTGGTGGGCGCCTATAATCCCAGCTACTCGGGAGGCTGAGGCAAGAGAATCGCCTAAGCCCAGGAGTTGGAGGTTGCTGTGAGCTGTGTGACTCCACGGCACTCCACCGAGGGCGATAAAGTAAGACTCTGTCTCCACAAAAAAAAAAAAAAAAAATAGAATAGGGTAAGGGAAATCTAGAGTCCTAGAAGGGTGAGGGGAGACAGTGCAATTTAAACAAGGTGACATTTAGGCAAAGGTTTGAAGGAGGTGAGCCAGTGAGCCATGTGGGTATCTAGAGGAAGAGTACTCCAGGCAAAATAACAGTGAATGCAAAGGCCATGGGGCAGGAGTATGTCTGTTGTGGGGGACCACCTGG
Organism: Arctocebus calabarensis; assembly: GCA_963573935.1. Lineage (NCBI taxonomy): Eukaryota > Metazoa > Chordata > Mammalia > Primates > Lorisidae > Arctocebus > Arctocebus calabarensis. The sequence goes on from CAUYON010133215.1 coordinate 11,373, forward strand.
GGTCAGCATTGTGACAGTGGAGTGATCAAGGCTGAGAATAGTAGAAGAGGAAATCAGATCACAGAGGAACAAGGTTGTCCTAGGCTTATGGGTTGTTGCATGAACTTTGCATTTATCCAGTGAAATGGGGGCCCATTTGGGGGTTTTAGGCAGAAGGGTGACATGATATGATGTCTGTTTTAACATGATCACTAGCTGCTATGTTGGATGTAGACTCCCAAGGATGGGGAGGTCACAGGGAAACCAGTGAGGAGGAGCAGGGCAGCAATCCTGGCGAGAGGTGGCAGTATCTCAGATCCCAGTGGTGTCAGGGATACATACTGCACTGTATTCATGGTTTGGATGAGGGGTGGACTGGATGTCTTTGAAGGGCCCTTCTAGCCTGACTGCCCTACTTTTCTGAGGTCATAGAATCTGAGCAGACTACCAACTCATTGGACCCCCCTACCCTCAACAAGAATCCCCTCTGTAGTGTCCCATCATGGGATCTGTCAACTGTTCTCAGGTGTCCACAGTACATCCTGGGAGGTGAGGCAATGCTGGGGTTCTGGGAGGCTGTCACAGGCTGTTGGGTGAGGCAACAGCAGTGCAGGACTTGAGGTGGCTCTGTCAGAAGCAGGGAGCGTGTCAGGCCCCCTGGATGGTGGTCGCACTGTCAGCACACCCCCACACGGGAGCCTCCATGGGCATGAAGAGGCCCCACTTGATGTTCAAGGGAGCATAGGACTGACAGGGAGTCTAGGGCATGCGGAGCCTCAGTTGGTGCCATTGGTTCCTGGTCAGGACCCATTCACACACCAACTTCCTCCATGGGATTTTCAAGGAGTCAGAGGTGACTAGTCTGAGCTGTGGTGTGCTGGAGCCTCACTCCTCACTGTGGGACACTGCTTCGAGCCCGTTCCTTACCTTATTCAGACTGGAGCACCAGCTCTCCAAGGAAGGTCTTACCAAGGCTCAGAAGGGTGAAAAATCTTCCCCCAAAACATAGGCTAGTAAGCCCGAGAGCCGGAATTTGAGCCCAAGCCCGTCTTGAGTCCAGCCCTGCCTTTGCCGCTACAAGGCACTCCTTAATAAGGACAGTTATATAATCCATGATAATTACCACTGAATCCAAGCCTATAGTCTGACAATTGGCGGTGTCAGTCAGTTGGATAAATGGCGGGCAGGCCCCACTGGCCTCTCCAGTTGTGACAGATTGCTAAGGTTTTGACCCAGACCCTCTGTGTCTATATCTGGCCTACAAGGATGCTGGACCAACCTGGCTTGGGTAAGATGGCAACTGAGTGTGAGATTGCTCGCAAATAGGAGGAAGGGGAGGAGCTCCGGTCCAGAAGGAGGCTGCCTCTGCCCTGCTCAGAGACTACTGGGACCACAAGCAGTTACTCAATGTAGACTGCACCCGAGTGGAGGCCTCACTTCCTCTTACCCAGCCCTGTCCTGCTATATCACTATTGAATATAGCAGAAAGCATTTGCTTTAGAGAAAGATGCTGCCAGCAGTGAGCCCTCTCAAGGGCTGTTCAATGACCATCCTCTGGGTAGGCCTTTACTTCAGCCACGTGCCCCTGTGGATCAATAAGTGACACACTTTTATTCCAAGTAAAGCATAGCAGCCTGAAAGAAGGGAAAGGAATGGTGGTGTGGGGGTGTCTCTCTGAATGAAGAAGGCTGTGCTGTTGTTCATCTCCCTTTCAGAAATTGTCTATTCATGTCCCTGTGTCCATTTTTTGTTTGGGGTTCTCATTTGTTTTTTGAAAATATGACTTTGTCTTCTCGCAAGTATCTTAATACCATAAATTCTTCCCCCAGTCTGTCGTTTGCCTTTTAACGTTAAGATTTTGAAATGTATGCTTTATTTTTGTATGTGTCACATATGTCAAGCTTTTTCTTTTTTATTTTTTTCTATTGCTTTAATGCTAAAAAGTCCATTCCTGTCTCAAAATGAAATACATATCAACCTATATTTTGTTCTAGTTTTTCCCAGTGTTATTTTTTTTAATCTGGTATCTTGCCATAGTCAAAATCATGTTTCCTCAGTCCCATTGCTGCCTCTCATGCTTCTCACATGTTCTCAAATGTTCCTGTCCACTTTTATTTTATTTTATTTATTTATTTTTTGTTATTGTTGGGAATTCATTGAGGGTACTAAGAACCAGGTTACATTGATTACATTTGTTAGATAAAGACCCTCTATTTTATTTTTTTGATACAGAGTCTGACTCTATGCCTTGGGTAGAGTGCTGTGGCTTCATGGCTCACAACAACTTCAAACTCTTGGGCTCAAGGGATCCTCTTGCCTCAGCCTCCTGAGTAGCTGGGACTACAGGTGCCCCCTACAAGGCCAGCTCCTTTCCACATTTTGAGTCTTAACACATTGCCTCACACCTCCATCCTCATCCTTTCCTTTGCCACATGGGCTTCTCACAGGCTGTCCTGACCCCCTCATAACATTGACAGCCAGAACCACATGCATAGCTGAGTCTTGGTATCACAGTCTGGTGCTATGCAGTGTTTATCTCAGGGGCTGGAATCATTTGCTATGATCCTGTACTCCCCACGCTTGGAGCATAATGAACACAAATAGTTTATTGATTGGAAGGTTCCCCCTCCTCTCTGTCCATGCAATAAATTTCCCTAGAATGGCCAGTGGTCGCTGTCATTTACACTGCACAGTCTGTTTCTGTTCACTTCTCTTTGATGTCAGGCCTTCTTTGCTTTGAGGAAGACTTTTTCTATTCCCTGCCATCCTTGGTGGGGGTGCCAACCACAGCACCTCACCCCATCATCCCACCCACAGGGACAGATGCCCAATTCCAGTTAGGCCAGTTGGCATCTTCCCTGGGATGATGCTTTAAGAAGGTACAGAAGGACCCTGCCTGCTTTCAGAGTTATGGCACTAGAGGGCTCTCAGTTGGACCTAATAGAGCTTATCATTCCCATCACAAGTTCCCATAGCCAGGATAAGGATGAGGCCAAAAGAGAAGGAAGCTGAGCTTAGAGATGAGAGTGTCAACATAAATCACTGAAGCACCTGGATCCAGCCCTGCCTGCACCCCACAATCCTCAGGATTCCTCTTCCATGAGCCAATATAGTACCTTTTGATTTAAGCCCCTTTGTGGCAGGTTTCTTACTACTGTAGATAAACTAATCCTAACTAATTCACTCCTGCATTTTGAGGCTTTGGCTTTCATTGCCTGCCCATCTGCAAAATTCCTAAGATGTCAGTGTTGAAAGGGACTTTAGGACCACGGTTTTCTACAGTAGGTGAAACCAAAATCCCAGGAGGGAAAAGAACCGGTCCAAGGTCACATGGTGATTTGTTTCCTGCCTAAAGGGAAAAAGAACTTGAACTCACCGACCAGCAGCCTGGACTGAACCATGGGCCTCTGAGTGCTTAGTGGTTATTGATCTGTTGATTTTGATGCATTGCCTGGACAGGATTGCCACTGCCGCATGACAGTGCACAGCCCACAGGCTCCAGGCTGGGCCAGACAGCCCCTGTCAGGAAGGGATGTTAGTTGAGACCATGGCAGGTGTCACTGAGCACATGCCATGTGTCATGCAACCAGCTGAACAGGAGCTGGGGCTTTATGTACATTCATCATCTGCAGCCTTGAAGCATCCATGTGCAGTAAGGACTATGAGAAGCCCCATCTCACCAGAGAGGAAATGGGCCCTAAGAAGTATGGACCTTACCAATGGTCACACTGTGATTGAACCTAGTCAGCCTAAAGTTCAAGCCCTTCACCAAGGAAGGCAAAAATCCGAAGCCAGCTGGGTCAGGCAGGCCCTGTGAGGACTGGGAGAGAGCGTGCCTCTGCTCCACGGCTCAGCCAGGGCGGCCAAGTCCCTGCAGACTTGTCAGAGCTTCCAGTTTTTCCAGAGAAGCCGGAAATTGGGATTTTTATGTGAAATATCTCTATTTTTAAATGTTGGCAACAAATTTAGATTGGGGGAAAAAAAAAAAAAAACCACTGTGCAAGCCAACCAAAACCACATTTGCAAGCCAGTGGATTGCAACTTTTCTACTTTACTATATACTCTTTCTGTGGCTGGAGGAAAATATTGTAACCCATGAAACTCTGTCCATCCCTGGAAAGAGAACTGACCTGCCTAGATGTGAGCAGGACCCCAAACTCCCCCTGCTCCACACTCCTTCCTTCCTGAGCATGACTCAGAGGCCAGCCAGCAGTAGAAGCAGGGCAGGGTGGGGAGCTGAGGGGGTGCCAAGGGAGCAGAGCCGCCGTGTTAGCCAGTTTTACAGGGGAAGGCATCCAGACCAAGTGAGGCAGTGTAATGGCTCCATGTCCCACAGCAACCCATTAAAAGAGCTCCTGGGACTAGATGCTGGGTCTTTCCCATAGGTGTGGCCTTCTGAGCACACATTACCTTCATTTTGGCTAAGTAGAGGAGACACCTGGATTCTAGAATGTGACAGATACCAGCCTTGCCCATGATAACGATAATATCAAGGAAGTTACCAAATCCCTCTGAGACTCAGTGTCTTCATCTGTAAAATTGGGGTAGTAGCCAGCTCTCAGGATAAGAGTTCTGTATGGAATGTGAGATGCCTGGTGCCAGAGACCAGTGATTGTTTTCATTTCTTCCCTATCTGTCCAGGCCTCAGCCTAGGGCCAGAAAGGCCAGGAGAGGACACCTTGTTGATGCACTTCACGTAGAATGCATTCCTTTGTGCCTCCATTTGGAAACTATTATTCAGTCCACAATGAACACCAACATGGTCATCTGTCAGAATATTGGGAGGTGATGGGCACCTGGATGTTGGCAGAACTATGTGACTATGAAGATGGGCCCAAGAACACAATAGCCAGCAAAGGTAGTGGCCTCCAGGGGCACTTGAGGAGGCTGGACACTCCTGGTCTCATAGGACATCCATGGAAGAGGGCTCACATTCCCTTACCTGGCAGGGTGCGTCTCAGTATGCACACTGCACTCCTGTCCATGCACCTAAGAGAAGACCCATTTGTCTTTTCTGATCCAAATCCAGTACCCTTGTCGTAGAGTAGGGAGAGACAGAGAGGGCAACAGCTTTATCTAAGACCACTCAGCATGTTAATGCCAGGGCTGGAGTACATGCTATTCTGTGCCCAGGCCAGGGCTGCTGTCGCCCACTCTCTCCAGCCCAGAGTATGGACTTGTGGGAATGAGACTGCTGGGTGTCCTCGCTTAGCCTGCCCCAAGCCCCAGAGCTGCACACAGGGCCTGAAAACCTGGCATTTGTCGCTCATCTGGAACCAGCAGATGCAACCACGTCGGGAGTCTTGACCCTGCTGCACCCCTTTGGACAAGTCCTTTGGTGCCTTTTAAGCTCAGTTTTCTCCTCTGTTAAACAAAGTCATTGGCCCCTGTAAAAGCATAGTGCCCAGTCCCTGAGGCACTATGGGGGTGGCATACTTCCCACCTCAAAAGCAGGGGACTGAGTTGGAGATATCTGTACTCCTTCTATGCAATGTACCTGGGCTGGGGCTGTGTACTGGATGTGTGCTGGCTTATGATGGCACAACTAGGGCTGTGTCTAGCTCCTCACTTGCCTGGTCCTCTGGGGCAGGGGTTGGGGTTGGGAAGGTGGGGGCCTTCCTCTCTGGTCTCCAGCTCTCAGCCTTTGGCTGGCACAAAGAAAAATATGTGAATGAGTGTGGTGGTAAGGAAATAATATCCTAAGCTGTTCTTAGCAAGCCCCTCTGTGTCCCAGTTCTTGGCACACATCATCGTTCATCCTGGTGGCAGTCCTGTGCTCTGGAGGGAGTCACACCCCTCCCTCTTCTGTCTGTCATGTACACCCACCCTTCTCTCCAGGTCCCACATCATGAGGTGACGGCTCCTGACTCTGCTGGGAATTGTCCCTGAGACACTGATCTGGGCCCAGGCAGGGCAGCCACCCCTAAGCTTCTCCAGGACCCTCAGGCATTAGCTGCCCCACCCACCATCCTTGGCCTGGCAGGAATGGGGACTCCCCTCTGCACAGCCATGATGTTAGTCCTCTGCAGGAGGTCCTACCTCAGCCTTCCCCTGTGTGCTCAGCTCAGCATGTCTTTGAGGGCCTTCAACATCTCAGCTGGCCTCAGAAACAGCTTTTTGGTCTGAGGGTCCCTGCAAGACTTTGTACTATGCCCCCCAATCTCGACAGGAATGATCAAGGTTAGACTCCCGGGCCCCAGAGGGCAGGGCCGAGACTGGTGGGGTGAAGCCACAGGAGACAGATCTAAAACCTTAGCGTCGGGTAGAGCTTACAAGTCAAAGCTGCCTAGAAAGGAGTGGGCTCCTTGAGAGCAGACAGTTTGCTGTTCCCAGAGGTATGCAAGTGAAACCCAGAGGCTAATGGGGCTAACAGGTGTCCACTTGGAGAGTAGTTTAGCTAAGCTCCCTTCTACTTCCATGAGTCTCCTTTCTAGGACTTTCTACCCAAGCTGCCCCCTACAACAGACACAGACACGAGCAGGACTGATGCAGGGCAGAGGAGAGGGGAATCCCAAGGCTGAAAGTAAGTTACTTGTGAACACACTGCTGGGCCCAGAACCCAGGACTCTGAACGTGGCTTTGGAGGAGCTTCACCAGTTTTCCATGGATCCAGGCCAGGGCTGGTGTGGGACCCCGATCTGGCCCAAGAAGTTCCTGCAGTGGTCCTGGGTGGCGGGTCTAGAGCCAAGTGAGTACGGGAGATAGAGGCTGCAGATCAAGCTTTTTAGAGGCCCACAGCCATGAACTCTGAGGAGAGCAAGAGAGGGCATGCAGTGGAGCTCTCCCGCACCTGCCCCTCTCGTGGGCTCAACAGAGCTCATGCTCAGTCTGCTTTCTCATGCGCTCCAGGAGAAACACTCCTGCACACATACAGACAGACACAACCAGCACCCACATCCAAAGCGCTCACACACAAGATGCGTCCATCGTGCAGAGACACCCACACAGAACACACACACCTGCACGTGCGCACAGGCAAGAACACAGCCCCACTCCTCGTGAACCAAGCCCAACCCCCTGCCCAGCCACCCTGGCTGGGTCAGCTTCTTGTTCTGGAAGCCCTGATTATCCAGGAGCATTTCCTGCCTCTCCACAGCTGGCCCTGCCCACTGGGGCTCGGTAGGACCGGGTCTGCAGGCAGGCGGCACAGCAGCTCAGCAGCACTTTGGAGCCAATTGGGTAGGTTTCAGCTCTGCCACCTTCCAGCGCTGTGACCTTGGCAAGTCACTGAGCCTCAGCCTCCTCATCTGGAAAGTGGGCATAAACTTAGTAACTGACCTCTAGCATCCAATAATAGCACAGTCCCCAGGCCCAGCCCCCAGTTCCCACATGTGGTATGTGTTCAGTAAGTGGAGACTGTTGCTTGTTGCTCTGGCCTGGGGCTTGGTTGACAAATGGCCACTCACTCACTGCAGCCTAGCATCTGGTAAGCACACCACATTCATGAGCTATTGTTTCCATGTCTACTCCAGGGGGCTACCTGGAGTCTGTCCTGACTTGTGGGGACTCAGGTTATGGGCTTCTGTGTCCACACTGGTGAAGACAGTTTGAGCCCCCAAACCCCTGGCAAAGGCAGGGCTCAGCCAGATAGTCTTGGATATTAAACAGTGAGCAGCCACTTGGCTAGAGCCTGGACTGGGATCTTAGCAACTTAATACCATTGCATTACTGAGCTACAACTGCCAAAGCCAAAGGCTCTTCTTACAAGCATATTTTAGACTCGCAAAGGTCTCAAAGCACACATCTCAGAATCTTGGTGTAAAGAGGCTTTGGAGACATCTGATCCAGCTGTTCCCTCCTGAGACAGAATCCCAGAAGCACAGAGCCTCAAAGTGGAACAAGAGCTTGGAGTTCATTGCTCTCGGGTTTGACAGAAGAGGAAACTGAGGCCCAGAGAGGACAAGTGACTGGTGCAATGTTGCACAGCGAGTTGATGGAAACAATGAGACCAGACCCCAGCCCGGGCTTCACCACAGGCTTAGATTCCGCCTCTCTGTGGAGGCCTAGAGGAAGTGGAGGAGGCAGAGGAGGAAACATGTGGACCAAAGCAAGGATTTTCTGAAAAACTGTTTTCAAAAAAATCAAATCAAAAAGAAAAATGAGAAGGGAGTGCTGGCTTCCCCTTATTTTCTGCCTGTCTTCCTCTGGGCACTCACTCTCCACAGCTCTCTGCCGGCTCCAGCTCTGCTCACAAGCTGCTTCTAGCCGCCCACGGGCTTCCTAAAACAGTCTCAGCAAGCTAATTCCAGAGGGTGAATGGCTTAGAGCGGGGAGGGGGCTTCCTTAGCTGGCGCCGGCACAGAGGCTCCACGTCAGTATAGGGCCCTCTGCTCCCCAATGCCAATCCCTTCCCAGGTGCTTCAGTGGCCCCACCCCTAGCCGGCAGGGGAGTATGAGGTCCACTCCCACCTCTTGCTTTCTGATCTTTTAGAATAGGTTGTTTATTTTTCCTTCTTAAAAAATTAAATTTAAAATTATATAATAATACATATTTATTGTAAAATAAACAGGAAGGTATAAAGGAGAAAATTAAGATCACCTGTAATCAACTCCTCTAAATGAAGCACCCAGTAATATCTAAGCATGTATCCTTCCAGACTTTGGGCCAGGCACACAGAGGGGCTGATTTAGTACATAATGTTCCAAAACCTGTTTTTTCTTCTAACCATATATTCACCAACATCTTTCCTGGTCAACAATTGCACATCTACAACATGATTTTTATTGGCCACATAGCAGCCTGCATATGCCTACACCACACTTCATTCCACCAATCCATAATAATAAAAATTTTAGTTTGTGTCCGTTTATCCCCTCTGAAAAAATGTGGTGTTTATACTTTGTTATCATTCTAATTATTTTCTTTTCTTTCTTTTTTTTTTTGAGACAGAGCCTCAAGCTGTCACCCTGGGTAGAGTGCTGTGGCATCACAGCTTACAGCAACCTCCAATTCCTGGGCTCAAGCGAGTCTCCTGCCTCTGCCTCCCAAGTAGCTGGGACTGCAGGCATCCACCACAACACCCGGGCATTTTTTGGTTGCAGCTGTCATTGTTGTTTGGGGGGCCCAGGCTGGATGCAAACCCGCCAGCTCAGGTGTACGTGGCTGGCGCCTCAACCGCTTGAGCCACAGGCGCTGAGCCCATTCTAATTATTTTCTGAGTACAACTTCCTGGAATTGGAATTACTGGTCAAAGGGTTTATATTTTTTTGAAAGATAAAGTACAAAAGTTTAATTCTATTTTCCTTTTCTATTATGGATCTATAATTATATACTAAAGAAAAATTAAGCCAGGTGGCTCACACCACTCGGAAGGATTTCTTGAGACCAGGAGTTAGAGACCAGCCTGGGGGACGTAGCAGGATCCTGGCTCTACAAAAATAAAAATAAAAAAATTAGCTGGGGCTCGGTGCATATAGCTCAGTGGTTAGGCCATCAGTCACATACACCGGGGCTGGTGGATTCAAATCCAGCCTGGACCTTATAAACAACAATAACAACTATAACAAAAAAATAGCCAGGCCTTGTGGCAGGTGCCTGTAGTCCCAGCTACTTGGGAGACTGAGGCAAGAGAATCGCTTAAGCCCAAGAGTTTGAGGTCACTGTGAGTTGTCACACCATGGCACTCTACCAAGTGTGACATAGTGAGACTGTCTAAAAAAAAAAAGAATTTTTCTCACTTTGGGAGGCTGAGGTGGTGGATTGCTTGAGCTTAGGAGTTTGAGACTAGCTTGGGCAAGAGCGAGACCCTGTCTCTACTAAAAATGAAGAAACTAGCCAGGCATTGTGGCAGGTGCCTCTTGGGAGACAGAGGCAGGAGGATCACTTGAGCCCAAAAGTTTGAGGTTGCTGCGAGCTATGAGGCCATGGCACTCTACCCAGGGTGACAGAGTGAGACTGTCTCAAAACAAATAAATAATAAAAAGAATTTTCCTGTAAGACATCCAGGCTTTTAGTATCTGTTTGTGTATGTGTGCACATTTAATGGGATTATGCTATTCGTGCTGTTTAGTAAAACTTTACCATTTGTTCATGTCAATAAATTTACATCCACAGCATCACTATTATGGGTCACACAGTATTTCATTGCATGTTTACAATATATAGCCACTCTCCTATTCTTGGGAACCAGATCTCTGATTTCGCTCAAGTACAAATAGCTCAGTAATGAATGTGCTTGAAGCATCTTGGCTTCTTGTTCTCATCTGTTCTTAGGCTCTGTAGTAGTTCAATTACTGGTCAAGAGTTTTTTTTTTGTCAATATCCCATCACATCTGACTGTAAGTCTAAGCACCAAGCTGGCATGGAGGCTCCACCAATCTCCCCTGATGTTTATAGGGAAGGCCCCATAGTCCATAGGACTAGGTGAGAGCTTGTGCTGGTCTCTAGGCTGATTGCTTAGAGAAAGGCCTTGACTTTGAATAAGGCCTTGCCCAGAAAGATTCATCTGTGTTTCCAGCTTCTCTCAGGAAGCCGAGCTCAAAACAAGGCCCCCAGAAATCACGAGCACACAAGCCAGTTGCTGTTGGCTCTCCCCAGCTCTCTGCCTGGACACACCATGTGCCCTCTTCATGCCCCACTCACCTGAGACCACAGGCAGCTGGAGAATGAATATGACATGTAACCAACTTCATTGTTGGGAAGAGAGGAAAGGTGCAACTGGGGCTCCTAGACCAGACAGCAGGGGTGAATTCTGGCTGCTGTGGGTCTGGGAGGTGTATGGGGAGCTGAGCTCCCAGGATAGCACGGGTCAGCCTGGGCAGGAGAGAGAGGGGGTGGCCAGTTAACCTAACTGAGGGGCCCAGAGTAGGAAAGGCCAGCAGTGGACAATGGAAAGCAGAGCCCAAAGAAGGGAGGGGGAAGACCTGGCTATGGCGCCGGCAGCCAGGGCTGCCCCAGGACTGTGTCTCCTCAGCCCGTGCCTCTCCATCCTTCATGGCACTGCTCTGCTCTCTGGGATCTCACTCCATACAGACTTGGGAGAAGAAAGATCCACCTGGGGAAAAGGCAAGCTTAGAACTCACGAGAAAGAGAAGGAGGGAGGGGGAAGGGAGCGAGAGGGAGCGGAGAGGGAGAAAAGAGAAGGGGAAGCAGCTACTCAAGAGAGGAGGCTGTGCCATCCAGACCTGGTGGTTGACCAACACAAGGGTGTAAGTTAATGTTTTTCAACCGTTTTTTTTTTAATCTCGTAGCACACTTAAATTATGTTGATTTAAAAAAAAAAAGAGTAGGATGGGTAGCACCTGTGGCTCTTTGAGTAGGGCGCCGGCCCCATATACTGAAGGTGGTAGGCCTCGGCGTTGTGGCAGGTGCCTGTCATCCCAGCTACTCAGGAGGCTGAGGCAAGAGAATCGCCTAAGCCCAGGAGTTGGAGGTTGCTGTGAGCTGTGTGACGCCACGGCACTCTACCGAGGGCGATAAAGTGAGACTCTGTCTCTACAAAAAAAAAAGAGAGAGTAGGGGCAGCATCT
>CAUYON010133216.1:0-112340 GCA_963573935.1 Arctocebus calabarensis
AAAATTGGCATGAAAAGTAGTAGAGAAATTAATATACAAATAAATATCAAAGAAACTCCTCCTTCAACCTACTTACTCTCTATCCCCAACCTAGGCACAGATGTTTTATGGGAGTTCCAACAAATGTATAAATAACACTGCAACCCCAGCTTCTTATGTAAATTTTTCTAGGAAATAATAAGACAGGTGAAATCCAGGCTATTAGATGCTGGGGTATATTGTTGATTTCAAAACCAAACAAAAAAAATTTTTAAGTGTTTATTTTTGCATACCATGTAAAGTAATCGAATTTATTAAATTAAAAGAGTATGATCAAGTAGAGATTTCCCCTAAAATGTAGAAATAATTCAACATAAAAATCTACCAGTGAAAAAACCACTTTATTAGGCTAAGGAAGAAAAAGCTTATGATTATTGAAATTCATATAAAAACCATTTCATGAAATTTAAAACTTATTTGTGATAAAACTGTTCACAAAGTAGAAGTAGAAAGGAATTTCCTTAAATTAATTAAAAATACATTCTGAAAACCTGTGGTAAATATTATACCTACTAGATGGGCAATATATGTGTTATGTTTAAGAGCAGAAGGAAAGACAAAGATCCCTGTGTTAGCACTTCTGCCTGTAGTGTACTGAGGTCCTGCCCAGGTAGAAGTGATATAGTGTAAGGATTTAGGAAAAGGAAAAAAAACTGCCATTGTTTTCAGGTGATACCACCTAGCTAAAACAATACAACTACAACATACAAACTGGAGAACTAACAAAGGGATTCAGTAAGTTTAAGAATAGGAGATTAAACTTCCAACAGCAGTGAAATTTTTCTATACTGGTACCTAATGTAATATAACTAAAATAGCAACAAAATCTGAAAAGTATTTAGGAACCAATTTTTGCAAAAAGACATAGACTTGCAAACTTCAGTTAAAGACACTGAAAATTACATAAATGAATGAAGAGATGTTTACTAGATGTGATAACAATGCAAACATATCAATTTTCTTAAAATTAATCTTTATCAATTTAATGAAATACTCTTAATTGTTTTTTTTTTTTTTTTTTTTTTTTTTTGCAGTTTTTGGCCGGGGCTGGGTATGAACCCACCACCTCTGGCATATGGGGCCAGCGCCCTACTCCTTTGAGCCATGGGTGCCACTCTGTTAATTGTTTTGTTTGGACCTTTAAAAGAACTTGCTCAACTTCTCTAAAACTTATGTGAAGAAACGGAGGATGCAAGATACTCAAGTTAACTTAGAAAATATTGAGTGCACATTAACCTTTTCAGAAATTAAAATACTCTAGAAAGTCATTATAAAAAAAGTACAGCACTTGTTCAACAATTGACTCTATAGATTGATAGAAAAAAAGAGTGAGCAGAGACAATCCCCACCAATATATAGAACTTTGTATATAATAAATGTGGCACCATAAATCAATGTGGAATTGATGAATAGTTTAGTAGGTAGGATTGAGAAAAATGGTCTACTCTATGGCGAAAAATCAACTGGATTTCTACTAATAGCATAACCTAATGTAGACTTGTAGGGGATCAAAGATCTTAAAAAAAATAGTAAATCTATAAACTTAATATGTAGTAAAAGAAGTAGAATATCTTTGTGACAAATAGTTAAAAAAATCTTTTTAAATAAAATCTTGAATGAATACCTTACAATAAAAATGATAAATTTGAAATGATTCAAATAAAAAATTTCCATTCAACAAAGGACACTACAAAGTTAACAGATGACAAAATGGGATAAAATAGATGCAATATCTAACATTGACCAGGGATTAATACGCAGACTCTACAAGGTAGCAACTACAAAAGAAAAAAAAAAAAAGCAAAGTATATACACAGACCAATTAACCGGAAGAGGAAGTCTCAAAGGCCATCAATCATACGGAAGTTGTTCAAACTTATTAGTAATCAAATACATGCAAATTAAAATAATAAGATTTCACTTTCCTTATGTAAGTCTGGCAAAAAGGAGGATGCTAGAGAATGCTAACAGTTGGCAAGGATGACCATGTGAAGATAGAGGAGACCTCGAGAGTCTTTTGAGAGCAATCCGGCACTTGGAAACATAAGAACATGCACATATGTATATAAATGGACTTGCACTGTGTTTGCATGGTGCAGAACTGCAAACGCCTGCAGTATCCATCACCAGGTCAGTGGCCAGGGAGCATTCATACCCATGTGGTACAGATTCAATGGACACCTAGCTATTTGGATAAACCATGGAGGCATAGTGATAAGTGAAAAAAAAAAAGATATGGAAGGAAACTGGAAACTTGACACAACACAGAAAGCACATAAATTACAGATACATGCACATAGAACAACAAAATCTACTTTGCAAGAATATAAACAAGCAAAAGATCCACATTAAATACATTAGTATGCTTGCCTATGGGGAGGTTGGTAGGAGTTGGGAAATAGGAACGAGACTAGGGATAAAAGAGAATTTTTAAAAACTTGCCTTCTCGGAGAGGGAAACTACTTAATTGGGTTTGGAGGGAGGAACACTGGATGCAATGCTCTCAGGCTGTCAATTAGAAAACATCAGGCGAGGTGTTTGGATGCGTCACCTCCCCTGACACAGAATCTTCGAGGCTGGAAATAGCATCCGGAGCTCAGGAACTTACTTGCCACCCACAGATGGGGTCAGAGGTGCTAGATGCTGGGCTTCTAATTGGACATGCTTGTGTCAGAGAGCAGAGCAGGGGCTTCCAGCCCATCGCACAGGATGTATGTTTAGCCTCTGTGACGCATTTGAAAGAGAAAGTGAGAAGGAACTGAGCATCCTGTGACTAAGCCTGGGGGTTGGCTATCGGTGCTGTTATTTTACAGCTAACAGCAATGTCCGCGGCCACCTGGATTGTGTTCCTAAATGCCTGTGGGCTTCAGTGGACACGGTTCCAGAAACACGCTGCAGTGTCTGTCCTAAGGGTGTGCTGAGAACACAGATGTCTTCTTCTGAAATGACAAGTATTTAAAAAAGTAAGGTTTGTGACTTTTTCCTGGGCAAGGTAAAGCCCCCATCTCTTGCCCCCTCACGTACATTTAGCATCCCCATGTTACCAGGAGGTAGAGGTCCTCAGGTAAACTAAATTGTCTGCACAGGCTCTATTAGGGATGTAGGAGAGTGGTAACAGTTCAGGAGTCTGTCTGGCTAGCCATGTCTCTCCAAGGCACCCCTCTCCCTCTCAGCCAGCCAGTGATGCTTTCAACCTGCATCCCCGAGAGCCACATCTCCCTGGAATGGAGCTTATCTCTCCACCTGATGGGGTCCAGAGCTTGTCCAGCTGCCGCTGGCCTGGCATCCCCCCTGTCTTAGCGAAGTGTGGCATACCCATGCACCTCACTGCCCTATCCCTTGCTAGTTGAGTCATCCTGGGCCATTGCACCAGGTTTCTGCCTTACTCTTCCCGTGCAATGCCCTAGTCCTCCTTGCAGGACTGGGACCATTTGTTCTTTTTCAGAGCATCTCTCCAGTGCCAGGAAGTGGGATGTAGATTGGAAAACTTCCTTTAGGCAGCTTGTAATCTAGAGGAAGAAACATAGCAAAATCATAGGAATAAATGAGGAAAGCTCTGTGAGTCTGAGGTATTAAAATGTACCTGATGTTTGTTTTAATCAGTTATGGTAAGACATGCAGATACAGACACGGTTGTCATAAAGGAAGAAATTCATACTCACAGATCCCTAGAAACAGGAGTCATTCCACATAGGGTCACACCATACAGGGCCACATGGGGAAAGACCAAGGTTGATCAGAGCGAGGCCCAGAGCCTTTACTTATGTTTTTGTGGGTAGGCATGTGTGAGGTGTGATAGGTACTACTCTGCGTAAGCTTATGACCAGATAAGGGGTTCTGGGCTCTGGAGGTGGTTTCTAGTTGTTCGGCAGCCAGCCCTGGAGAGATTTAGGGCAGGGGAAATGTTGGCTTAGTTTTGAGAGTTTGATAAAGGAGAGAGAGAGGCCTCTGGATTTGTTGGTATATATATATCAAAGTTGTGCTCACGGAGGCGTTCTTTGCAATCTGTAGGAATGAGTTAGCCCTGGGACATCAAGAATACAGAAAATAAGAAAATACAGTCAATGCAGTAAAAAGTGGGTTCTTTAGGAGTCTATAAAAATGAAATCTGCTTTGACCTAAGGTGTCAGGGAATGGAGGCTAATTAGAAGGAGCAAGGAGCCGCACTCTGTGGAATGGTAATAGCACGTGCAAAGGTCCTGGGGCAGTAGACAGCCCTTCCCAACTGAGGAACAGAAAGTAAAGACCAGAGTGAAAGAAGGCGGGGCTTGGGAAAGAAGCAGAGGCAGGTCCTGCAGGGGATGAGCCGACAAGACTCAGGACTGGGATGTTAATCTGAAAACAGTGGCTAGCAGCCGAAGAGTTTTAAGCAGGAGGTGGTCAAGGACCCACTTGGTTGGGCACTTGCCCTGGGTCTGAGCAGAGCCCTCTACTGGCAGGAATACCTTCCGGTGCTGTCTGTCCAGCAAGTAGGACCAGCATCAGTATGGCCACACTCCTGATTTGAGTGTCAGTGGACAGCTGCTCAACCACGGCTGCATTTGCCTCTCCTCGCTGGCTTTGTGCCCGCAGCCAGGACTATCCTCACTGCCGTCCTACTGCTCTAGTCTGCCCTTAGCCCATGTGTGTGGGGGGTGCATTTCAGTGGGGTTCACATTAACCAAATTTGCAGAACGTTGAATGACTCCATGAAAAGAGGCTTCTCTGCCAGGAAGCACTCTCCTCCTGAGACGACTCGACTAATGAATGAGGGGTTGATACACTGAGGGACACAGAACTGAAATTGGGGTGCATTTCCCCCCCCATAGAAAACGCACACATAACAAGTTAGTAAGGTCTTAATGCAAGTTGATGCAAAAATCTACTTTGGAGCAATTTGGTGTAAGGCAAAATAGCTTCGTGTGTCCAATTGTGAGGTTGCAGGCATAGTTCCCACAATGGTCATCCTCAGAGTTCTGTGTTACCTTCCCAACCTGAGTTGTTTTATTTAGCTCTTCTCTGGGTTTGTCTGGATTGCTTGCTTTGGTCTGAGCTTCTCTCTCTCTCTCTCTCTCTCTCTCTCTCACACACACACACACACACACACACACACATACACACACACTCACACGGCAGGCAAGACAGCGGGGGCCATGCATGGGGGAGCACCACTTGCAGGAGTCTGGGAGGACAACAAGTGCGATGACAGTGGCTCTCCATTCTCGGCACTGGCGCTCAGCCTGCAGCTCCACCAGGGTAAGCTGCTCTCCCTGAGCTGAAGTCGCCCAGGAGAGGCTGGGGCGCGGCTGGGGGGCAGCCCCCCACCAAGCACCTGCTAGTTTAAACCTGGGGCCTGCAGCGGAAGGAAGGCAGGACTTGCAGATAGGGCCCCTGCTTTGTCGTGTTCCAGCTGTGTGATTTAGGGCAAAAACAACTCGGATTTTCTCGTTCCTTACCTGTAGAATGAGAAGTCTGACCTATTCTAGATAATTTCCTTTGCCAGGAGAGGGGGTTGGGTTCCTATCCGATAGAGAGCGGCCTTCCCAGGCTGTGCTGAGGTCTCTTTAAGCAGATGCAGGCCCTGCCCCCGCTCTATCTGGACGTCTCTAACCTCTTAGACAACCTAAAACCTGAACTTCCCTTCTTTACACCTTTGGCTTGAGGCGTTAAACGTTCTTATTAAAATGCAAATTCATTCTCCACACAGCTGCTCCAGTTGCCTTCCTGGTGTTGTCATTTAATTTCCTTTCTTTCTGGGGAAAGTTTGACCGTGAAGAAGCCCAAGCTCCTCCTCAGCCTTCCGAGGCCTGTCTGTCCATCAAGACTTAGCCTCGTGGACACTTCCCACCAACCTGGCCGGCAGTGTCAGGTGTGGTCGGGGGCAAGTGGCCTGCAGTCGCCTCCGCTCCTCCCCTTGGTAAATGCCCAAGCTTGGAATGGTGGTGGGATCTTCAGGGCCTTGGCCTCTCTTTAAAACAGCTTTCATTTCTTTTTCAGTAACAAGGATTCCTTCACTCACCTTCCCCCTCCTCCCACCCCTTGAACCCACCTGCAGCCCCACATTCGCTGCCAGCCCTAAGAGGGCAGGGAGCACAGCATATTCCTTCCTGAATAATTCAATCAGTTCATTAAACATTTGATGAATGAGCAAATGGGTGAATAAATGCATGAGTGGAAGGTTACCCAAATGGCATGATCTGTCCTCATTACGGAAGACATCTATCAGAGAGGTGACCTTTGAGAAATTTAAGTTTCAATGTGGCTGGTGCTCAGAGGAGGCTAGGGTCTGAGACTTGAGAGGTGGCTATGGAGGGGCAGGCCCTTGAAGGGGGCCAAGACAAGGTATAGGGGCCTCCCAAACAAGTTCTTTCTTCTTTTTCTTCCTCCTCCTCCTCCATCTTCTTCTTAAATTTTTTTGCGGTTTGGGTTTAAGTTGATAGTCATAATTAATTACATGAGAAATGTAATATAAATCTGGGTGTAGCAAAGCCTGTATCCGTCCCTTTGTACCTACAGTTCAAACTCTCATCAACAATGGTGGTTCCTGAAGGAGAAAATTCTTTCCCTCAAAGATTCATGGTGCAGGTGGGAGGCTGGGGGAAAGAACACACTTGCCACGTAGCCTTTGTAAGATCCAGTTATATAAAACTGGTTTCAGCAATCCCCAGTTAGATTTAGATTTGTTCCATTTAATTAAACGACAACCACCAAATTCTTCAGTTTATATTTATTTCACTTAACTACTCACATTTTCAAGTAGAATTAAATAGTGAGACTATGGGGGTGAAAGCTGTACTCTTTTTTTTTTTTTTGAGACAGAGCCTCAAGCTGTCACCCTGGATAGAGGGCTATGACATCACAGCTCACAGCAACCTCCAATTCCTGGGTTCAAGCGAGTCTCCTGCCTCTGCCTCCCAAGTAGCTGGGATTACAGGCGCCCGCCACAATGCCCAGCTGTTGTTTTTTTTTTTTTTGTCATAGCCGTCATTGTTGTTTGGTGGGCCTGGGCTGGATTCGAACCCGCCGGCTCAGGTGTATGTGGCTGGCACCTTAGCCAGTTGAGCTACAGGCGCTGAGCCTGAAAGCTGCACTCTTAATATGAGGAGGGGCTGAGGTTTTCTATAACTGTTAGGCACCAGCAGCCTGGTGCCCAGCTCTCCTTCACAGATGGCCACAGGGCAGCACAGGAAAGGCAGTGGGAAGGAAAGCTTCTCCGCATTCTGTAAGAAACCTTTGTTACTCTGGCTTCTGGGAAATAGTCACCAAAGACATCACCAATGGGATACTCTTCAATTTTTTTTTCTCTTTTACTGTTTCTTTTTTGCTCCATCCTGGTTGGCTTCTTAGTGGTTACTTTAACCCAAACTGACAGGCTCACCTCCAGTCTCTAGAAGCTCAGCCAAGGGCTTCCATTTCCAGTTTTCTGATTTTGAACTCAATCAATGCTCCAAGTTTTACTTATCACTGAATCTTCTCTTTCAGATTCTGGTCATTAGCTTCTTATGTAGACTCTCCCTCTTTTCCCATGCCCTGAGTGTCATGCCTGATTTAGGATGACTTTCTTGCCTCCAGTGGAACCTTGTGCTGAACTGCTACCCACAGGTGCTTTCATCTGTCCAGATTCTGAAAACTGGTGCCAACAGTGCCACGTCTGGTGTTCATCCGGGGTACCAAGAGGCCCAGCCCCCACCCCACCCCCTGATTGCCTAGGAATGGGGGATCAGCCTATTTTTTTCTCTTCCTTGATCAGGGGCTAGTTGTTACAGAAAAAAATTGCAATCCCCCCAATAATGTGCTGGGCTCTATACATTTATTACAGTATCCCATTTAAGCCTCCTCAAATCCATATGAGGGTAGGAAGTATTATTAAGTGGTATCACCAGAAATCAAACCCAGGTAGTCTGGCGACAAGTCACCTGTGTCTATGATATTCTCTGAGTCTCAGTTTCCATATCAATAAAATGGAGATATTAGTTTGACCCACATGAACTTGCTAAATTCAACTGTTTTTAATATAGTTCAATATGTAATATTCTGAAAAGATTAAACATAAAGCTATAGTGATTATACGTTTAATAGACATTAGCTATTATAATCATAATATACCCTTCATTCTCCTGCTGTAGCTTTCCTCACTGAAGAATTTCCAAAAAGTGGTTGGCTCAATATCCTATTATAGCTACTTGATGAAAGTATTGAGAGCCTAATTCCAAGGCCCCCAAACCAGGATAACCTGAAGACTTGGACTGCCTTGGCCTCTGGCAAGAATTTGGTCCTTTGCTTTTTAAAAATAGATCCATTCTTTTACTCGATTTGTTACTTTAGCGGTTGGGAGACAGTGAGCCCCTGGGAAGGATCTTCTGGAGGAACCTGGATGGGGAGGTGCCCTGGATGCAGAGACAAAGCTCTCAAACAGCCACGAGGGTCACATGCGGGATCCAGGACCAGCCTGCTCTTTGGCCAAGTGAAGAAAGCTCTGTGTAAAGATGCAGCTGAGAAGTTGAGATGAAGCAAATGCTTCTACTCCTTTCCTGACCAGTTTCCATCTGCCTTAAGACACTAAGTCTAAAGGTTACCTGCTTTTGGAAATCTCCGGAACTTCCCTTGTAGTCTCTGTCCACCCAGTTCTTGTTTTCTCATTTATCCCAGCCCATGGTGTTATGGTATGTATAGATGTAGTCCTCACTGGTCTCCATGGAAACAGCCTTTAAGTCTTATTTACTTTGTATCCTTGGTGCCTAATGCAAGTCTTGGCAAAAAGAAAATACTCAATAAATGTATGTTAATAGTACTATTTTTATTGAATGTTTGTTGCTCTGATTGAATTCACACAAAACCCTGCAAGGTATCTACTCTTAAAGTTTCTATTTTGTGGAGGAGGAAGCAGACAGCAAAGAGAATAAATAAACAGCCTAGTCAGAGGCAGAGGGAGGGTTCAAACCCAGGCAGTCTGGCACAGAACATGCCCATTAACTGCCTCTTTCCATTTAATACATGGATGATTCTTGACTTTGGACAAAGATCAAGAGTTATGTAGCATGTTTTAGAAGGAAGGGATTCACTACTGCAGGGGGAGAAAGTTAACCGGGATTTTATCACCTTGGCTTTTGATTGTTATTGTTAAAAGACCCAACTCCTAGTTCAGTTGATGTATGCTAGTGAGACAGACACAGGCAATTTAGAGATTTTAAAGTTGAGGTCAGGAAATAAATACCCCAAAGAGACTCTGAACACACTCATTCTCTCAGAACGCGCTAATTGGCTCCGCGGCCAAGTTGGCTTGAAGCCTTTGGGACGGGAGGCATTTCCAGGTTTATGAGCAAGACCCCATCGCTGGTGCCTCTGAAACGCGCCTGCCGCTAAATCAGCACCGTTGGCATCCTCTAGTTCTCCCATCAGAAGACACAAAAGCATCATGACATTTGAGCCTTGTTTCTGAGTCTCATTAGGACAGAGCTGGAGGATGAATGTAATGAATGGCTGCGCTTCTGTGAATGCGTAATGTGCAAATTGCTTCCACAGGCCGCTTCGTGCAGGCTGAGCCGAGATACTGATGACTAAAACCGTGAACCTGGCCTTGGGCTGAGGAGGCGGTGGCGCAGACTGGGGCATGGGAATGAGGCGTGCGCTTTCATTCATGTCTGCGGCCGATTCCCCGGAGCCTCTCCGCCCGGCGGAACATGACTCACATCTTATTCCCTATAGCCATGTGTGTTTTGACTCAAAATCCATCCGTCTGACGCCAAGCTGTGCTGGTGCCAGAAAAGACTCCACCCCCGCCGGCGTGAGAGGGGAACTTGCTTCCAGCATCTGCGCAAACACTTGCGTTTCTCCTTCGCTGAGCTGGGGGGAGTTTGCAAATGACTCGCCTTGCCAAAGCGCCCCGAAATCAATTCTAATCACATCGCTACAGAGGAAATGAGTTTTTTAGGTTGGCTATAGTTTTGAAAATTCAGGTATCACAAGCTCCGTTTCAGTAAATTCCTAGGCACTGGGAGGTGAATAATAATTAGGCGGTCCATCTCCGGAGTGCTTCAAACTTTCCAGAGCATCTCTGCACCTGTTACATCATTGGATCTTTGCAGCAACGCTCTGCGGCTTCAGCCTAGGTAATGCCATCTTCATTTGGCAAATGAAGAAACTGAGGCCCAGGGATGATGAAGCTAATCTGAAACCCAATCAATATTTTACCTCCTGCCTAGGTAACTGCTGCCTACTGAATTTGTTCTGAGGCAAGCTTCTCTGTGGCACTAAAGCATTAAAAAAATAAAAAAATAAAGATTTTGGTCATGGAATAGACTCCATGTATAATAGTTTTGGAGACAAAGAAGAGAGAGATGGGAAGATGACAATCATAAGTTCTGGATCCCCAAATGGAGTAAAGCCCCACCTAAGGTTGAACTACAAGTTGAACTACTACCTAAGAATCCCACAAACAAAAATGCTACATCACAACTATAATCAGTACTAACTAGACGAGGTATGTGGTTCCATGACAATTTTCTGGCTGAGCCAAGGAAGTCAGCTAGGGAAGGTTTCCCTGAGGAAATGAGCTTCCTCTGAAGCAACACAAAATTTCCAAAAAATCAGTCATTTGAATTGTTGTTTTTGTTATCTCTTTGCATTATCTGTACTATTATTTACTTAATATTTTTCTGTACTGAACCTCTTGATAAGCGTGATAAAGGGTTTATATTACGGCCTCAACTTGAAAATTTTATCACCTATATAAAGAGGAGAAAATTCAAACCATAAATTCAAAGTAAGAATAAAGATGTTAATATATTTCTAGTTAGATCCTGCAGCCTGCAGGAAGCTCAGAGCCTAACACCTAAAAGGAGGATTTTCAAACATCAAAAAGGTGTTAAAGACATACTAGTCTCCAACAGAAAGTTTCTTTTTTATATAACCAGAAGATTGCACAAGGAATAAAAAAACTCAGACTACTGTATGTAACTTGGTGCTACTTAATGCTATGTCTATGCCTGGACCAAAACAACAACAAGACATTACCTTCAATAGTGCTTTTGATATGCTTTGCATACTCTAAAAAACAAAGATGCATCTGATCGACTCCTCTGAGTACAAGAACACCCAGGAAAAAGCAGGACCAGATTCTCACTGATAACTAGCCTCACCTTCCTTCTTGAGTAAGAGTATGACTGTAAGGCTGTACTATGTTATAGTTATATTTCAAACCGGTTGAGTTCAATATTTGTATCTGTCAGGATAGATATCTGTGTGTATCTGTGTGGTAATAATCTTTCCAAATCAATTGCTTAAATACCTTTCTTTCTTTCTTATTTTTGGCTGGGGCCAGGTTTGAACCTGCCACCTCTGTGATATGGGGCCAATGCGCTACTCTTTTGAGCCACAGGTGCCGCCCAACAACTTTATTTCTTATTCATTGTACCTGTATGTCCATGAAAGATCTGGAAGGCAACTCTGTACATTGCAGCCAATCAGGGACTGGGTGTATGAAGAGCCATCATCTCCAAATTCACCTGCCTCTATGTGACATGTTGTTCAACTCTAAGCTCAGTGACTAGAACTTATCACGTGGTGCCATCCAATCACAACAGTCCAGGAAGTGTAATTCTATCATAGGCTCAGAAGGAGGGAGAACCAGGAATAGATGGTGGATAGTACTAAAGGGCTACAACAACATTGTAAGGTCACAGAGTCATCTGAGAATCTGTTTATAGGTCTGGAGCTGTCTGAAAAAAGCACACTGTCACATATACATGAATACTTACTTTCAATTTTATGAGATTCAGTGGAACTCAGGATAAAGATTAATGCTCTAACAAATAAGGTAACTACATGGAGGGGCTAGGGATTGGTTAAGGAAGGTTTCATTGAGGAAAGGAGTCAAGTTAAAATTTTTATTTTTTATTTATTTATTTATTTTTTGAGACAGAGCCTCAAGCTCTGAGGCTCTAGAGTTGGGTAGAGTGCTGTGGCATGACAGCTAACAACAACCTCCAACTCCTGGGCTCAAGCGAGTCTCCTACCTCCGCCTCCCAAGTAGCTGGGACTACAGGTGCCCGTCACAACGCCCAGCCATTTTTTTGGTTGCAGCCGTCATTGTTGTTTGGCGGGTCCGGGCTGGATTTGAACCCGCTCGCTCAGATGTACATGTCTGGCACCTTAGCCCCTTGAGCCACAGGCACCGAGCCAAGTTAAAATTTTTAAAAAGAATCAAAACAGTGGAGAAGAGGCACAGAACATTTTCTGGGCCAGGAGAATGGTGAAGATGAAAATCTAACCTAGAGATGAAGTGTATCTTCTGGTTAGATCAATAGGTTTAGAGAAGTCAAGCCAATATCTATGGAGGGTGAGATTGGATCTGTATGAGGAATCATAAAAATAACTCAGTGGAAGGCCTTGAACTATGGAAAATTAATCCCATTGGTACTAGTTGAGCAGGGAATGGAAAAATCTTGAAAGACAATTTACTGCTGTGTTTTAAAAGATGGAACCCCTTGGCTTGTACTTCATAGACATTTAAAATAAACCAACTGCTTGTCATTTTTTCTTTAATTGAATATCCCACTCATTCAGTCAACTTATTTCCTGAGTGCTGATTCCTACCAGAAGTAGAAATTGTTTCCCTTTAAATGCAAACAGTTAACTTCCTGGAATATAAAGGTGTCTATGGAAGGAGATTAGTGATAGACCCTGGAAAGTCTGCGAAGATATTTCAAAGTCACCAAACATAAGGGCATGGAAGGAGGCTGTGAAAATGGATAAATCGAAAAGAGACAAGAAGAACTGGCAATGGTTGGGAAAAGAGAAGGGTAAGAGAGTGGAGAGAGAGAAGTATCAAAATGAGCTGAAATCATGTCCCATGGCAGATCTTGAGGGCTGATTATAATCAGTCCTGGGAAAACACCAGAGAAAGAGGTAAAGGATTGGCAGGAAATGTGGTCAGTTTGGGTCTTGATATGTTTGTTTGTGAATATTATTAGTATGATTATGGTGCTACACCTGGGAATAGAGATATTTTTAGGCATGAGTGTGGATAACTTTTGGGTATAATGGTGAGAAAACAAAACAAAGCCCTTTAACCTTATGTCCTCAAAAATGTTAAAGTCATCTGTTTGGACAGAAAGCTAAGAATCTCACAAACAAAAATTGTACATCACAACTACAATCAGTACTACCTAGAAGAGGAATGTGGTTCCATGACAGAATGTTCAGGAGAGAACTGGCTGAGTCAGGGAATTCAGGGAAGGTTCCCCTGAGGAAATGAGGTTCTTCTGAAGTAAGATGTTGACTGGGCAAAAGCAGGCAATGTGGGAGTGGGGAGAGCTTTCCAGGCAGAGGACCTGGGAGGAAGGATGTCCACTCTGAGTTAGATGCTTTGTTATGTCTTATATTGAATTAAGCCAGAGAATGTGCTTTGGGGCTGGGGCCCACCACCGACATCCATAAAGAGAATTTAACAAAATCATTTCACTTAGGGAAAGCAAACTCTTTGGGGATTCTGGTCATAGAAAAGAGATCCAAAAGAGAACCAGGCTTGCTCCACATAGCCTTGGAACGTTGGAGGTCAGACAATTAAGTTTGTGAACTCGTCCTAGAAAAAGTGCTACATACCTCATTGCTGAATATCACTGTGGTCACCTTAAAAGTGCCCCGCCTTGGCCATCAGGTGACTGTGGTGATCAATATTCATCAATGAGGTATGCAGCACACTTTCCAGGATGAGTTCACAAACTTAATTTTCAGACCTGTGGATGGTCATTCTAGAAAATGAGTTCCAAAATTGCTTTAAAGGGTGGACCAGGCACTGGCATGTGTGCATAGATTCCCAGGGGAGCATCTCCAAGGTGACCATAGTGATATTCCGCAGTGAGGTGTGTGGCACTTCTTCCAGGAGTTGCTCCTGAACTTAATTGTCTGACCTTAGAAGCAGGATCTGTGGTGAAGTCACAAGGATCACATTTCACCCTGCTGCAAAGTGCGTAACACAAAACACCCAGAACTTGAGAATAAAGTTGTCTGAAGATGGAATAGGAATTGAGAGGTAAAGAATGGCTATTCATTGAAAGTATTTAAGTACTGTATATGCTGGAAGGTCTGGTTATAAGGAATTTGATAAATTATATGCAAGCAATGGACCAGGTTAGAGCAGATGACATTGTATACCTTTCCAATCATAACAATCTATGAACTGGTTTGATAAACCCATCTGTAGTTATATAAGAATTAAGGGAAAAGAGGAGAGGGAGGGGAGAGGAGAGGGGAGGGGAGTGGAGGGAGAATAATTGGTGGGAACACGCCTACGGTGCATTTCACAAGGGTACACGTTAAATTTACTAAGTGTGGAGTATAAATGTCTTAACACAAAAAATAAGAATATGCAGTTAAGGCTATGTTAACCAGTTTGATGAAAATATTTCCAATGGTATGTAAAACTAGCACGTTGTACCCCATGATTGCCTTAATGTACACAGCTATGATTTAATAAAAACAAAATATCAATTTACAATTTTTATAAACTGAGAAAGAGCTGTTCTTTGCAAATACCAATAATGTTTTCTTATCAATAATAAATAGTGGGCTGGTGAGTGAATCTCCAGGAAAGCTATAAGGAAAGGTCAAATGTATTTACATTTAAACTTGGTTTTATGCTAAATGAACAATTCTGGGTGGGGTTGGAGTATTTGCATTGCTGACATCAACCCATCATGCTGGCATTGCTGATCTGGGACTACACTTTGAGAATCATTGTTCCAATACAGACTTTAAATCCTCTCACCTGCAGGGTACAGAGCCTGTGTCCTTTCTTCAGTGCCAAAGTAGTTAGATGATTTGGTTTGTGCATTAATTCCTGCTCAAGTGGTTGTGACAGATTAATGAATTGACTCTTAACAATGGAGCTTCTAAAGACCCTATAACAAAAATTTGAAAAACCCCCAATTTCCTATGATGCGGAATACAGAGAGAAGGTTTAGGAGAGAAGGTTTTACGTTGAGTACTTTTTTCTTTAGCTCTTTACATTATATTATGCATGCAAATGCCTTACCTCAGGAAGTGATATATTCATTTTACCAAGATAGCAGCACTCTAAAATCCCTACAAAGGCTAAGTGAACTGTGAACAGTCATCTGGTGAGTCAGTGGGAGCCCTGGACACCAAGTGCTAGACTTACATGATGCTACACTTTAACCTTGAAGACTTATATCTCTTGGGCTCTGATTAAAAGGAAGGATAGGAGAGTATAGATGGATGATTTCCAAGTGAAAAATATCTTTATTAAAATATTTGCGTGTAAATGCCAGAAACATTGATTCCCAAAACAATTATGCCAGGAGGATCTGAAAGATTTAGACATTCAGTGTTGTTTTAAGCAAAGTAATTAACTTCTAGTGCACAAACTTCCTTCTCCCGAAATCCATTGAGGGAGCAGATGCCCAAGCGTTCACGGTATTAGATTAAGAGAATGGCACTTGCTTTTCTTCCAGCACCAGATGGTTCCAGAATCCAAACTCAATGTAGAGGAAAGCCTGCATTTATTTGGTTTACACTGTTCTCACTGAGGGTTTATGAGAAAGATCATATTTTAATACCTATTAGGCAAATAAAAATGATTTCTCAGCAGACTTTCATTTCACAGAGTAAAGAGGTTAAGGTTTAGGTGGAAACTTAAATGTTATCTAATCCATCCTGGGCTACAAGTCACGTGGTACTTTGATAAATAGAGCAAAAAAAAATTAGAAAGAATAAAAAATATACAATTAAAAAATCTCTCTTTTTTTCCTTTATGTGCAATTTCATATATTAACTCCAACACTGAGAAGGTTTTTTTTTTAATTAAAGGAAAGATTAGAAAAATATAGAGCACTCCTATAGTGGAAACATTTTTTCTTAAAAAAAATCTAAACTTAATTTGCTAGCAGTGCCTGCAACTCAAATGCATAAAGTCAGTTCATTTGCATAAGGATACTTTAAGAGGATTAAAAATTCCAACAGGAAATGTGTGAAGCTTTGGTAATAGGAATGAGAAAATCTTAATTCAACTCAATTCACACAACATATTTTTTTTGCCATCATTACCATTATATCCAAGGCAATGGAAAGGGAGGAGGGTACAGTGGTAGAAAACAGAGTTCCTACCTCCTAGAACCTGGTAGATTTTATCTGGGAAACTGTGCAGTTGCATTATTAAATCAAGTGTACCCAGTTTTTGATTTGTGTGTTCTCCAAACAAGCTTTTGTAAGGAAAGAGGAAAAACATTTCATTCTTTTTTGATTCTGAGTTTGAAAAAAGATCCATTTTATGACAAGAACATTTATCAACAAGAAAAGAGTTTAAGTAAATTTTGGAGGCAAAGTGTACAAGAAGTGTTAAGGAAAGGAAAAGAGAGAGAGAGAGAGAGATTGAGAGGGAGAAGGGAGGAAGAAAGGTGAGAAATAAGCAAGGAAAGAAAGCCAAAGTCCTAAGGTGCCAAAGGTAGGCACAATGTCACCCCCGCTATACACACACACACACACACACACACACATATGCTGGTTCATAGGCAAATGCTTGGAGGACCTCAGATCACACACACCGCACACCCAACTTCTCCATGAAAGTTCTGTCTTCTGAAAGAGAGAGGGCAAGGGAGGTAGTTGAGATAGGGAATAAAGAGATGAAAGAAAGCAGAGAAATAAGACACAAGCTTGATGGATCTTAATTGCTTTCATATAAATTGAAACAAAATGATTAGTGTAATGGAATGGAAGAAACATACAAGTTTCACATTGAATAAATGGTCCTCGGAAAATTGGATAGCACATGCAAAAGACTGACACAGGATACACTCCTATCACCACTCACAAAAGTTAATTTATGATAGATAAAAGATTTAAATCTAAGGCAGGAAACTCTAAGAATTCTAGAAGAAAATGTTGGCAAAACCCATAGATATCAGCCTATAGGTAGACTTTATGAAGAAGACCTCAAAAGCAATGATAGCAACAACAAAAATGAACAAATGAGGCTTGACCAAATAAAAAAGTTTCTGCAGGGCTGGGCATAGTGGCTCATACCTGTAATCCTAGCTGAGGTGGGTGGATTTCAGGAGTTCAAGACCAGCCTGAGCAAGAACAAGACCTGGTCACTACTGGAAAAAAAAATAGGCATCATGGTGGGCACCTATAGTCCCAGCTTCTTGGGAGGCTGAGACAAAAGGATCTCTTGAGCCAAAGAGTTTGAGATTGCTGTTAGCTATGATGTCATGGTGCTGTACCTATGATGACAGAGTGAGACTGTCTCAAGAAAGAAAGTTTCTGCATAGTCAAGGACACAATCAATAGAATAAATATGCAACCTACAGAATGGGAGAAAATATTTGCATGCTATGTATCCAATAAAGGGCTGATAACCAGAACCTACAAAGAACCCAAGCAAATCAAGTAAAAAAATCAAACTACTCCATTTAAAAGTGGGCAAAAGACATGAACAAAAACTTTTCAAATGAAGATTGTCTAATGGCCAATAAACACATGAAAACACGTTCAACATTGCTGATTGTTAGGGAAATGCAAATCAAAACCACAGTGAATTATCACCTAACTCCAGTGAGAATAACAATAAGTGCTGGCATTGGATGCCAAAAGAAAGAACACTTACATATTGTTGCTGGAACTGCAAACTAGTACAACCTCTATGGGAAGTAGCATGGAGATAACTCAAAGAACTAAAAGTAGATCCAGCAATCCTGCTACTAGGTATTTATCCCAAGGGGTGAAAATATATTTTATCAAAAGCCGTTTTGCACTAACATGTTTATAGCAGCCCAATTCTTGATGTGGAAACAACCCAAGTGATTGTCATTCCATGGGTGGATTAATAAAATGTGGCATAAGTACACCATGGAGTACTACTTAGCCGTAAAAAATAATAATCCAATATCTTTGGATGGATTTGAAAATAGAACTGGATACTGTTCTTCTAAGTGAAGTATCTTAAGAATGGAAAATGAACACCACATGTGCCCCATATTAAATTGGAACTAATCAATCAACACTTATGTGTGCATATGGAAGTAAAACTCAACAAGAATTAAGCAGATGGGGATGAGAGGAGGAGTTGGGTTAATTCACACCTAACTGGTACAATGCATACATTCTGGGTGAAGAGCACCACCTTAGTACTTTCACTTAAAATGTACGAAAGCAGATTATCTAACCAAAATGTGTATACCCTGTAATATTCTCAAATTTAAAAAACATGCCAAAAAGATTACTGACATAGAATATTGCTTGTATGAATGACATAAAAAAATATGGTATAGATAAAATATAAAATTGAATAACAAAGAATAAAATGACCAAGATTTAAGAAAATCTGGTCATAAAAACAAACTAGTTCATTCTAAATACTTAAGACTTAAACTATAAATGATTAACTCAGACTTAACAGCACCATGGAGAGGCTGCAAGCTAATTTAGTAAAATCATTATCATACACAGTGCATCATTATTTTGAAAATGTTCATGATGCAGAGATTTATTTCTTGGAGGCAATGATAATCAGCAATTTAGACCTAGGAAGAAAATTAAGATTTTGTAAGGAATGTTTAAATCATTCCTTGAGTTAGGCTCAGTGATACAAAGATTTGTAGGTTATCTTTAATGTTTTATACATACCCTGAAATATTTTACATCAACAAAAAGCTTGGATGATTGCATTTTAACTTCTCCATATAGATTTCTATTTGGGAAGTAGAAAATCCTCAGTTTCTTTAGGAAAAGAAACTACTAGCAAAAAAGAATTTAATGAATTCTAGATATAAGTTAAATATAACATATCAGAAAATCTATAAAAAACCGGCCGATGAATAGAATTTTCCAAATTCAACAACTATTCTTTTGCGATCTATGCCCTATAGCATCAAGGAAGTGATCTAATGTTAATTCTTGCTTCTTACTGGTGCTATCTCAAATGAGAAGTCCAGGCCAATGCCATTTGGGCCTTGAGGAAAAGCAACTGAGGACTTTTATCAAAATAAGTACCTTCTAGCCTTGAATCTCTGAAGATCAGATCTGTGCGGTATTCATTTCTGTCATTCCAGCACCTGGAGGAGGGTCTGGATCATCATCTCTATTATAGAAATACTGTTATAAAGACTAAGGTTCAAATCCTAGCTCTCCCAATTATGAGTCAGAAAATAGTGGTTAACTTCTTTATGAGCTTTTTTTCTTTATCTGTAAAAAGGAGATTAAAAATAGCTATCAGGAGACTAATGTGGATTCCTCATACAGTGCCTGGAACATGATGCAACTCAATAAATGATAAGCATTTGTCATAGCATGATGAAGAAGGCAGGCTTATTGTTCTACCCACACCTTGAGCCTAATGAAGCCCATTGGCAGCCTCCAGACAAAACACTTCTACTTGGAGTTTTTGAATGAGATTTTTACATGTCTTTTGGTTCTTGCCCCAAAAGTTCAGTTCTGCAAAAATAAATTAGCCTGCTCAGGAATGGGCTTTTGAGACCAATGCCAAACCAATTCAACATTTTCAGAACAAACATGGAGCACTTTCTGAGGCTGTGTTGATACTGAGTAGTTCAACTGGCCACATAGAACGGCTGGGCAGAAAATTAGGTCAAACACATAGCAGCTAGCCTGGCCTCGTGTGTGTGGCTAAAGGTATCAGTGAATGTGCTCTTGTCTCTGAGATGGTGCATGAGAAATGGGTCATGTTTAGGTCTCTTCAACTTAGCATTTGGCCATATTCTAAAAAACCCATTAGAGGCGAAATCTGTTGGATAAATTGGCCATCTGAGTCCGGTGGGAGTCTGTATGAGTTCCATGTCAGTTGACACATGATGGTCTCATACTCATTTATGGCAAAATCAAATATCTTCACCAGAAGAGCAAATAGAATCAAGGGCCACTTTTTGAAGATTTTTTTCATAAGATTTAAAATTATTCTCTATGTTCTCAAGAAATTCTTGGATGCTATGGTTTATCTAGTGCATTTAGAAATTATTTCAAGAAAACTTGATAATAAGAAATCTCAGCTGAGACCTTTTATCCTGGAGATTTTTTTCCCTTCGAATTTCTAGGTTAAAGCAATGGGCTATCCACAATGCTCTCAAATGCTGCCAGCTAACTTCTTTCTCGGTGCTTTCCAATTTATATTATTTGTTTATTTGTTTATCATCCTCATTAGGCTAAAGACTTCTCAAAGGCAAAAAAAAAAAAAAAAAAAAAGAAAGAAAAGAAAAGGGATCATCTACTTTTGTATCACCAGCAGTTAGCAGTGTATCTGGCACTTAGTAGGCATTACAACTTTTGAATAGATTGATCAGTGGCTGACTACTCATTTAGGAGAAATGCAAGATTCCTTTTCATACTTAAGTATACTTCAACACATACAGGTTTTGAAGAACTTATGTCTTTAATAAACTAAGTTAAAAATTTAGAACTATATAAATTATTAAAATATAAAATCGTGTTACCTGGCAAAGCACAG
The DNA here is from genome assembly GCA_963573935.1 of Arctocebus calabarensis. Lineage (NCBI taxonomy): Eukaryota > Metazoa > Chordata > Mammalia > Primates > Lorisidae > Arctocebus > Arctocebus calabarensis. The sequence continues at coordinate 20,498 of CAUYON010133216.1, forward strand.
CAATGACTATGAATTATAAATCTAAGTGGTTGAGAGTTAACTATTATATTATTCCCTAGATTGGTTACATGCAAGGAAGGTATTCAACAGGAGAAGAAAAATATTTATAGTACAACTTGCTCTCAGTTGCAAATGAATTCCAATTACATGTCACAATTTTTCTCAGTGAAAGGACTTGCTTGTTTTTTTTTCTTTTTCTTAATAGATGGAAGTATTTCCATCAGTACTCACCTTCTGAGCTTTCCTTTCTGAGATTAGATATTGTAAAAGATACTAACAGATTCATAGAGAATTAATGACTACTAAACTTGAAATCTTACAAAAACACATTTCAAAAAACGACATTGAAGCTATTCGAGTTGCCTGCCACGCAAAAGAGAGACCACTGTCTTTTTTTATTCAAATGAATGTGATTTAAACAGAATGCTGCCTGTGGTCATGATATGAAATATGCCATTTCATATTCATAATGTGTTCTGCATTTATCTTGAGTCTACCAGGAAACGGTAATGTAATTTCATTGTGGGCAATGGAGAAAAAAATAATCCTTGTCTGTAAAACTTTCTTGTTACGGTGATGACAACCATAACGAGAACAGCAAGACCAAGAAAGAAACTCCTACAGCAAGATGTTAGAACATAGACGAGATCATCTTGTGAAATTAGCCCTGTGTGTATCTGACAGATTTCTTTCTTTGTAGAGGAAATAGTGCACAGCATTTTATTTCAAGTCTCAAAGATTTTGATAAAAGAAAACTGCAATTTTTGCCACAAAAAGACAGGTGGCGTAAGCATGCAACATTTTTTTTTTTTTAATATATAAAGTGATTATTTTCTCTTGGGTTCTTTGAAAAAGCTCGCTTGCGCTGGGGCTGGTGGCTGAGGCCGGTGACGTCAGTGTGGCAGTGCGGAGCCCGGCGCCGCGGCTCCCTATAAGCGGAGGAGCTGTCCGGGTGCTGAAACGGCCCGAGCCTCTGTCCTGGAGGACCGGGAGGCACCTGCCCTAGACCTTCTCTGCCTTAGAAGAAAAGAGGTAAGGCTGCTTTTCTCTTTGATTTACTGGAAAGTTCTAAATTACATGTTCTTCTCTTAATTATTAGCAAAGAAAAAAACAATCCTTTGGCAAGCTTGTATTTGTTGAATAACTGAATAGCAACCTGCTGCTCACCAGCCAACATAAGGACAGTAGATACGTGTGTACATGTAATTTAACCAATGATTTATACTATTTGATGTTGGATATTTACCAAGGAGAATGTTGTTTAGATAACCATATATGAGAAGAGTGAAAAAGTTAAGGGTTTTAGTGTCAATATATATATTAATGTAAAGTTAAACAAGCCTGATACCTTCTTTCTTTTCATTATATATTGTTTTTTTCTCTAAGAAGCACATACAATGCCAAGGGTATACTTTATATATTTAATATTCTTAACAGTAGGTTTCCAAGGACTCAATGGCTGTTAAACACATTAGTCATAGAGATAACCAATTTTGGAACTAGTTTTTTTCTCTGATATTCACCTTTTGGGAGCTCTAAATTAACTAACTACATACAATTATTTTCTTAACTGGTGCATTTGAAGGGTTTACATTATTATCTCTTAATTTTAGGCCCAGGAAAGTATCTTAGAATGAGCCTGAACTCAGGCTTCTTCTTTTACCCAGGGTAAAATATTCTCTTGGGTTATAGTTTGGATATGATCATGAATTACAGAGAAATGTTAATTTTCATCAATAACTGTGTGAATTATTATTGTTACTATGTTTTGATCAAAGGAGATTGTACAATATTTTTCTAAATATTTTGACTGGAGTAAGTATTTGTTTTTTTTTCAGTTTCTCAACTAGTTAAATTGCTCAAATGAGATCTATCCACTTGCTTATGTCAATGTTGTAATTTGCTTTCAAAAGAAAGGGCATTTTAACTTGACAGGTTTTAGTAATAGCTATCAAGGAAGAAATAATATCCCGGTTATTTGTATTTCAGGAAATTCAATTTAAATCCAATCCTATAAAAATATTATAGTTGTTGAAAACATCTTTCCTACTTGAAAGAGCTGTATCTGGGATTGAGTAAGACTCAAAGACAAAAACTATGTTGCCCAAAGTGATCCTTAAGAGGTAACCAAAACATAGCAGTTGTTAGGCTGTTTAAAAAAATTGCAAATGAGTATTCTGCTCCAACTCTATAGCAAAGTCCATTTTCATAATAATTCTACAAACAAGCACATAATCTATATGTTAAAAACATTTTGAAATAGTGGTTGCAAAGAAAATAACCTCAATAGAGTTTTTTAATGTTACCATTTCATATGTCAATGTTGAAAATTTATTACTAAACCTATATTAATCCTGATATAATATGTAGAATGTTTCATTTAAAACTAAGAATTATATGAATGAAATTGCTTACAGTAGAGATTTGTTTATAGTAAATATTTTGGAAGTATTCTCTAAAATGCCTGTTGAGGTTTTTCTTTCAGTCAATTAAATGGTCTGGAATCATTTTAATAAATATATGTATCTATGCTAAAAATGTTGCTATAATTACAACCATGTGGACACTTTAAGAACTGAAAGCCTTACCCAATGATCAATATGATCTAGTGAAAAAATTATTATTTTCTACAATTGATATCTAAGCTAACAGAAAATTATATAGCTATAACTTAGTTTATTCATCATACAACCATGATCCAGTAAAGATATTATGAACTTCTATAAATTTCTTCTACATTCATTTTATTTACAAAAAATTTCAAATATTAAAATTTTTTTCCATGTTAGTAATGCCAAATATAAAACAGGTTAAAAAAAATCCTCTTCCTAATTCATATGTGAGATTTTAAGGCATTGGAGAAAAATGAATGAAGATTTTTAAGCAGGAAGAATTGAACACATCATCTGTGTTTATCTAAATTGGGAGTTATATAGTGGTTATTTCAAGATTTTCTGAGAGTATGAGTCATTTAAGATTTCACAGGTCCATACCAAAATAGACATAGACTTAAGACAAACTGAATCTGAGCACTCTCAAGTTCAGAAATAGACTAGTTAAAGAAACTTATGTTCTCTCTGTAGCATCTGTTATTATTTACTATATGCTCTTGAGGGCTGATGAAAAGCATAACCACAATTGCATTTTGCAAGACTGTTATAATAAAATTATTAGAAGAAATATGGAGCATACAGATTTTCAAAGCTTATTATTTCAGCATATTTACACAGAAAGAAACTTCATTGGTTTAGTCTACTAGCTGATATCTGAGAAGACACATGCTCTGGAGGTTATTTATTGATAGTTGGAATTGGTATCAGATTGAGAATAGGTTGGTTATGGAAAATATATGTGACTAAAACTCCCCTAGGAGATAGTTTAATGTGATGGGCACTAACACACAGTAACGCTCATGGTAAATGGTCATGTCTCTGCTGCTGTATTTCAACAACAAAGTTCAATGGACAATTTGAGAAATACACCACATGCTTTTTGACAAAATTTTAGGGACATAATTGTGTGTTTGTGTGTGTGTATGCATGCATGTTTTGAATTGAGTCAATGAATCATTTTTACCAATGATTTCAAAGAATGCTGCATAAGAGAACTAACACATCTTGGAAAGTCTTTTCTCCTTTATTTAAAAGAAACAGCATGTACTAAAATTCAAAGTCCATGTTTTGCAAATGAAAAAATAAAATTTGAGAAATCTCTTATCAGTGTTTTGGTTGTTGTTTGAGCTAAGAGAATGCTATGCAATTTTAATTTAAGTAAATAGCAGTGTTGCTAAAGTTTCCTGTAGTTACCTTATGGGGATCATATAGGAAATACTAATGGATTTTAAAAAACAGCTGTCCTAAATTTAATGTGATATAATCTCTGCTGTAATTTCCCTCCCTCAATGGACCTATAGTTTGTTTCATTTGTGTTAATTCATATTTTCTATGCTTTAAGGAAATCTTTCAAACATGGCAGAAGCTAAGACCCATCAGCTTGGAGCAGCCCTACTTCTCATCCCTTTAATTTTCCTCGTATCTGGGGCTGAAGCAGCTTCATTTCAGCGAAACCAGTTGCTTCAAAGAGAACCAGACCCGAGATCAGAAAATGTCCAAAAGCTTCCCAATCCCGACATGATCAAGGCTTTGGAGTATGTAGAAAAGCTCCGACAACAAGCCCATAAGGAAGAAAGCAGTCCTGACTACAATCCCTACCAAGGTCTCTCTGTTCCCCTTCAGCAGAAAGAAAGTGGTGATGACAGTCGCTTGGATTCACTGAGTGAAGATGACTGGATGAGGATCATACTTGAAGCTTTGAAACAGGCTGAAAATGAGCCCCAGTCTACACCAAAAGAAAATAAGCCCTATACCTTGAATTTGATGGATATGAGTGATGATTATGAGACACAGCAGTGGCCAGAGAGAAAGCTCAAGCACATGCGATTCCCTCTTATGTTTGAAGACAATTCCAGGGACAACCCCTTTAAGCGCACAAATGAAATAGTGGAGGAACAATACACTCCTCAAAGTCTGGCTACACTGGAATCTGTCTTCCAAGAGCTGGGGAAGCTGACAGGACCAAACAGCCAGAAGCGTGAGAAGGTTGATGAGCAGCAAAAACTTTACACAGATGATGAAGATGATGTCTACAAGGCCAATAACATCGCTTATGAAGATGTGGTTGGGGGAGAAGATTGGAACCCAGTGGAGGAGAAAATAGAGAGTCAAACCCAGGAAGAGGTGAGAGACAGCAAAGAGAATATGGAAAAAAATGAACAAATCACTGAAGAAATGAAACGTTCGGGGCAGCTGGCTCTCCAGGACGAAGATCTCCAGAAAGAGAGTAAAGACCAACTTTCAGATGATGTCTCCAAAGTCATTGCCTATTTGAAAAGGTTAGTGAAAGCTGTGGGAAGTGGGCGGCCACAGAATGGGCTAAATGGGGACAGGGCAACCAGGCTTTTTGAGAAACCACTTGATTCTCAGTCTATTTATCAGCTGATAGAAATCTCAAGAAATTTACAGATACCCCCTGAAGATCTAATTGACATGCTCAAAACTGGGGAGAAGCCAAGTGCATCAGCAGAACCAGAGCAGGAACTTGACCTTCCAGTTGACCTAGATGACATCTCAGAGGCTGATTTAGATCATCCAGACCTCTTCCAAAATAAAATGCTCTCCAAGAGTGGCTACCCCAAAACACCTGGTCGTGCTGGGCCGGAGGCCCTACCAGATGGACTCAGTGTTGAGGACATTTTAAATCTTTTAGGGATGGAGGGTGCAGCAAATCAGAAACCTCCATTTTTTCCCAATCCATACAACCTAGAGAAGGTTCTGCCACGGCTTCCCTATGGCCCTGGAAAATCTAGAGCAAACCAGCTTCCCAAAGCCACCTGGATGTCAGATGTTGAAAACAAACCAATGGCATATGAAAACCTGAATGACAAGGATCAAGAATTGGGAGAGTACTTGGCCAGGATGCTAGTAAAATATCCTGAGATCATTAATTCAAACCAGGTGAAGCGTGTTCCTGGTCAAGGTTCATCTGAAGATGACTTACAGGAAGAAGACCGAGTTGAGAAAACCATCAAAGAGGCTTCTAATCAAGGCAGCTCTCAGGAGACTGACAAGCTGGCTCCAGTTAGCAAGAGGCTTCCTGTGGGGCCCCCGAAGAATGATGACAGCCCCAACAGACAGTACCTGGATGAAGATCTGCTGATGAAAGTGCTGGAATACCTCAACCAAGAAAAGGCAGAAAAGGGAAAAGAGCATCTTGCAAAGAGAGCAATGGAAAATATGTAAGCAGCTTTCGCTGATCACCTGACTTTCAGTCCTCCCACCCCAAGCAAACCCCAGCATTTCTCTTTTGTGTGTTGACTTCTCTACTGTTAACACTGTACTCTCTTTCACTGATGTACAGGCAGATGCATCCAGACAGACTGGGGAGTCTGCTTCACTTCCTCTGAGCTGTTCTCTTGTGTATGGATGTGTGTAAATGTTATGACTCCTGGATAAAAAATTCATTATGTTCATTACTTAAGAAAGATATCTATGATAGTGTTTAATAGTGTATCTAAATGGCTGTGGCCTTGCTGATGCTCACATGTGATAAAGACTGTCCTATAATTCTCTTGAAAGTTTTTAATATTTATTGAATTATTTTGTTACTGTCTGTAGTGTTTAGTGGAGTACTGGAGCAAAAAAAAATAAAGCATTATAAATATATAGTTTTATTTATAAGGCCTTTTCTATTGTGTGCTTTATTGTTGATTAATACATGTTGTTTCTGGTCAAATTTGGGCTCTTCATTCTGGAAAACCAGAAACAATGATGATGGAGCAAGGCAGAAGAGAAAATCATTACCTTCCCCAGCCAACCAGGTAAGAAATAGTTTTTAAATGTGTGATCATGGTGTAGGTTTGGAGAAGACACTTCCTCAAACAGCCCACTATTTATGATTGCCTATATGGTTTTTGTCATATCTGTGATTTATAGAATAAGCCTTTTGCTGTGATATATGTATAAATACCCATAATCTGGAAAAACAGAAAAAAAGATAAAATGCTATACACATAGCAATCAAAAATGACTACACACTTGAAACAAACTGCCTGTTCCTAGGTCACTTTGCTCCCCAGAAGAGAAGGCTGCTGCCTCTTTTATATGGCTCAAGAAGAGCCAAATGACCTCCAAACTTTTAGGTAAGTGAAGGGTCACAGTCACAACAAAAACACACCAGCCCTCTCTCCTGCCCAGGTGGGCAGTGCATAATTGTTACAGTATCAACAAAGCATTGGCAATGGCAGCAAGAAAATATATATAACTACAAACAACAATGGTCATAAACAAACAGAAATAAACTGTAGTTAGTATTTGAGTGCTTGTGGTGCCCAGGGCTTTATACTGAGCTGAACTTAATCCACTTTACCTTGTTTAAACCACACTAAGTCCCTGCCGACAATCTCTTTCCGACATTCCCTTTCACACCAGTAAAAACAAAACTCAGACAGGCTAAATAACTTTCCCAGAGTCACCCAGAACTACGAGTTGTTCAAGTCTATGTTCTTAACCCCTTCATTACACTGCCTCTTGGAGAAGTGCCCTTTGGGCTGGGGGGATGGGAAGTTGGGTAGAAGCACATTTCTGTAAGTGACTTGGTATGTTACCGAGGGTTCATCATGGGTCACCTCCAAGAGAGGACACATGTGTGCGCATCTATGCATCGTGTGTGTGTGTGTGTGTGTGTCTGTGTCTGTGTCTGTGTCTTAGGGGCAGGGGATGATCCCTGAACTATCAGAAGGCAGTGGGAGGGCCTGGAGGTCTTCGGGTAAACACTGAATGTAGGTTTTCCTAATTTATAGTTTTCCCAGACTCTTTTCTGTCCAACTGCCATGCAATTTTTAGAATTCTGGGTTCTCTAAGGGGAAGGGAAGTTAGAGCCGATGATCTCTACGGTGATCTTTACTCTCAAATGCTTTCAAGACAGGGAGTTTCCACCCCAAAATGTGGTCCTGGGAACCAGACAGTCTGGGGTCTTTGCGCCCAGGAGGGGTTTTCACATGAGTTAGCATAGCAACCTCTCTCTATAGCCCCCCAAGACTGACATTATTTGGAAGTACGAGGGGTGAAATAAGTAGCTTTGCTTATTGAGCAGGTTAGTGGCAGAGGAGAACTTTGGTCACAATTCTTGGGACTGTGCCCTTCCATGTGGGCCTGATGGCTTTCCTGTGTGTGAAGTCAGACATCCGGGGAGGCCCTAGAGCACATGTATAGTATATTTATATGCTATGCTTGGGAGGTGTCCGCATACACCTTCTGCCCACTTTCTCTAACCTTCTGTATCATGCAGTCACTCCATGGATTCCAAGTAAACTGTGTGACTATTTTCATGGTTGCCTTAAGGAGAAATACAAACTTGGCACATGCATCTCCACCTACAAAAAATTTGCCTTCACAGTGATGTTTAACGTTCTGCTGAGAGGTTCAATGAGAGCAAGTTCGTCAACATGACACAGCTGATGAGGCCCTGGGCTGGGATTTACACACAGGCCAGGGGCATGCCAAGGTCTGCACACTTTCAGATACATTATACTGCTTCATTTTATTTTATTTTTTCATGTTGCTTCATTTTAAAGCTTCAGTTAAGTTTGACATTCCAGGGTTCTGTAACAGAGACTGTTCAAGCATCATGATTGGCAGTTGGGGAGATATTTTAATTTGAGATATATAATCTCCCTCTGGCCTCCCACAGACATCAGTCAGCAAGCATCTTGCCATTTTGCAGTACCACCATCTCCCCAGCTATTGACTCATCAGACTTATTTCTGATTCAAAGTGGGGTTTGTTTTTTCCATAAGTGCTTTTAGTATGTTGCGCCCCAGCATAAGAAACTAAGCTCTAAGTACCATTCAAGGGTGTGGATGATAAATTAGTTGGAGCAACATTGCCCCCACCCCACCCAGAAGCCTCATTTATTAGAAGTCAGGTGTTGGGCGGTGCCTGTGGCTCAAAGGAATAGGGTGCCGACTCCATATACCGGAGGTAGTTGGTTCCTGGCCCCAGCCATAGAAAAACTGCAAAAAAAAAAAAAAAAAGAAAGAAAGAAAGAAAAGAAAAGAAAAAGGAAGTCAGGTGTTGCCCAGGCCCCCCAGCTAAACACCCTCTGCAGGCTGTTCCAGGGAAAAGGAAGAGATTGCCTGTGCAGTGCCCTGGCCCCTTGTAGGAGTCTCTGTAGGAACCAGATGGGATCCTAAATACTCTTATAAGATGCCCACCCACTGATTTTTCCCTACCCTTGTCACTCACAGCACCTATGTGCCTTGGGGACAATTAAGACTAATCTGATTATGTTTTTTAAACAAAATTTCAGATTGATATGAGGATACAAATGATCAGGTAACAGTGTTTGTGTTTGTTAGGTCCCCGTTGTAGTTGTGCCCCTCGTCCAGGAAGTGTACCATATACGCTTACATGGTGCCCATTAGAGGAGAGCACACCAAACCCCCTCCCGACCCCGTCCCCCCAACTTGAATTACATTGAATTTTTCTCTTGTGTGGCTGATTGTGTTCTTTATATATAATGGGATTTTCAAGTCATCCTTCCTCTCCCACATTAAAACCTCACTAAGCTATGTATGTCAAGATTTTGGACCCAAACTCCAGCCCTTACCTTAATCCATTACCTTTTTTACTATGTCCTTTGATATGGGCAGTGATGGTCAATACCTTGCACCTTCCCCCCCTTCCATGAATGTTGTCTTCAACTCCTTGCTCTAAGTGAAACCCACCTCTCCCCTAAGGTTGCTGCTTCTCTTATAGCGCCTATAATACATTTTTCTTTTTTCTCCCATAAAAATATCCAACATTGAATCTCTTGCCACAGCTTAATACTGCTTGCCATCACAATCATCTCCTGCCCCAGGTCAGTTCTCGCTCATTAAATATTGGCTTCTTTCTAGCACTGCATCTATCTTAACACTTACTGACTTCATTATCTAAAAGATGGTTTTTCCACTACCCCAGGCTCCAGCCTCTTATCAGTAAGGAAAAGATACCCTTGATCTTTTCCTTATTAATATCTGCAACCTTTCCTAAATCTCAAAGCCAAACATTTCACTGTAGCAGAAACTTTATTTCCAGTATCCTTCCTCTGGTGCTGTGGTTGGAGTAATATCTATACATTCCCAACTCCACACACACAAAGGAGTCCATGTGTCCTACCATTTCCCCACCCTCTGTCATCCCTTTTATTCTTCACCATCCACCTGGTCAAGAATAAATTTCATAATGAGTCATTTTGATCACTCCCTTGTAAACATCCTAACTCTCTTCTGCTTCTCATTCCATTGCAATCTCTTAGCTAAACAACTCTACTTAAGTCCAATTTCCCACCCATCCTTACCATTGCAATCTCTTAGCTAAACAACTCTACTTAAGTCCAATTTCCCACCTACCCTTACCATTGCAATCTCTTAGCTAAACAACTCTACTTAAGTCCAATTTCCCACCTACCCTTACCATTGCAATCTCTTAGCTAAACAATTCTACTTAAGTCCAGTTTCCCACCTACCCTTACCATTGCAATCTCTTAGCTAAACAACTCTACTTAAGTCCAGTTTCCCACCTACCCTTACCATTGCAATCTCTTAGCTAAACAACTCTACTTAAGTCCAGTTTCCCACCTACCCTTACCTTCTCCCCTGCAACTGAATGTGGCAGAAGTGAGACACATACTCACACACACTAACTAATTTCACTTCAATTTCATAAGCACTGCCCTTAAGCGGCCCGTAATCCTGTCTAGTAATCCTCACATACCCTAAGACATTCACTTTATTATCAGATTTTTGCCCATGTCTGAAACTGTCCAACAATCCACACTGTCAGGTGAATATCTGGCTTCCTGTTGCACTGCAAAAGAAAAATGAAGCAATCTTGAGGAAAAGGTCTATGGATCCCCACCTTAGCTTTGACCCACCCACCTGCATCTGTGATGATATGCTGTCTGCGTTCCTGTTTTTGTAGGGAGGCCAGGAGACTGGTATGTGCTGCTGTCTTATGAACCCTTTCACTCAGCCCTGCCCTCTAACTTACTTTTGAGCCTCCTTTCAGTAAGTCTTCTCCCCCTAGTGAATCATTGCTATCAGCACACAAACAGGCAGCTTGCTTTCATCTACAAAGCCAAGAGAACAAGCAACCAAGAGCTGTCTGTTGACCCCACTTAGTCCAACACCTAAGGCCATGTGCTGATTCTTCCCCTGACAGAGAGAGTCCCTTTAAGGAGTTGTGTGAATTTACCTCGTTTCTCCCTTTCATTCTCAAATCCGTTTGCATGAGACTTTTGTCCCCACTGCTCCACAGAAATAACTCCTGTCAAGATGAACCATGACTTCCACCATGACAAATCTGATGATCAATTAATTCTAAGTCCTTATATTATGTGGCTTAGCAGCATTAGCCATTCACTTTTTAACCTTTAACCACTTTCTATGCTTGGTGTCCAGGCCACTGGACACTAGTTCTCCCCCTACCACAGAGGCTATTCTTTCCCACTCCCCTTTGCTGTACCTCTTTAGCTTCTCTGTCTTTAAACACTGGATACCAGAGCCCAGACATTGGAACCCTTGTCTCTTCTGTCAATACTTGTTTCTTATTGCTTTCCCTACCAACCATTGGCCAATAACTCCCAAATCTGTATGTCTATATTATAATATTTCTGTGAACTCCAAACTCATAAATCCAACTGTATAGATGACATCTCCTCTTTGATGTCCAATAAGAAGAATTCTTGATTTCCCACTCCTTGATGAAATGCAAACTCCTTTCACAGATTTTTCTATTGCAGTTGTTCAGATCAAAATCCATGTCTTTTCATTTATTTCATCACAGATTCTACTCTTTGTCTTATTATCCATTCATAAGCTGGCATCAAGTTTTATTGTCCCAATCCCCAAGTATATCTACATTTCATTTTCTCACTACGTCCACTGTTACCAACATGCTACAAGCCATGATAATCTCTCACCTGGGTTCCATGAATATCTTTCTGTTGGTTGCTGCTACTCTTTCCTTTCACTGTATTTTAAAGGTAGCAATAATGTGATCCTATTATAGACTGGATTAGATGACACAAGGCGTAGGAGTGAAAGTTATTGCTTTGATCTGCAAAGGCCTGCATGACTTGGACTGGACTAATTTCCTGATGCTATCTTCCACATTCCCGTCTAGTGGTACTGACCTCACTACTCTCAAAAACACCAAACATAACCTCATCTTAAGACTTTTCTATTTGCTGTTTTCTCTTTCAGAAGTGCTGCTTCCCCAAATATCACATGATTTTCTCCCCTTGCCTCCTTCAAGTCTTTGTTGAAATATTGACTTCTTGGTGCCAGTCTTTTTTAAAACTTCAGTTCCTACACACTTTTTCTATCCCATTTCCTTGCTTGTCATTTTTTTCTTGTTAGCACATTGAACATTGTCTCTTTTCAATTTTATCTTATTTAATTCCCTACTTCTCCATCAGTACTAGAATATAACATTTGTGAGGACAATATGACTTATTATATCCATTGTTGTATCTCTAGCTCCCTAGATCAGTAGCTGGGATATAGGAAATACATAAAAAAAGAGTTATTGATTGAATGAATGAATTGAGGATGAAGGAATGAGGGTAAGAAAAGGAGAAGAAATCGGAAGAATGGAGATTAACTGTAAATCTAGAAGAGTGAAACTAAATAGATCCTTGTTCAAAGAACAGAGAAACTTGATAAGGTTACAATTTTTTTATATAAATTATTTTATGATATCAACCTTAGTCTATCAATTTTATCAAGTAACAATTTTATTGCAGTATATCAATATAGATTTAATAGGATTCATTGAAAATGTTCACAGACTAAAATTAATGGTGGAAATAAAATTCTTGATTCAGATTTCAACATCCTTCTTTACTAAGTCTTCCACCTTTGCCTAAAGGAAATGGAGCAGTAGCTTTGGAGGACTTTAGCAGGAAGGGAATGGGTAGGAGCTACTAGCTTGTGAAAAGTAAGACCAGCTATGTTTTCAGTTTAACTAATGCATTATCAGAAGGACCCAGGCCATGATCGGGCAGTCCTGAATGTTGTCTTAGTTGTCTAATATTACAAAATTATAGTTCTTTTGGTATTTTTATCAGTACTAGGTGAGAATTATAGTTGTTTTTATCCACAGAAGAGAAAAATGACTGTTATTATAATGCAATGAAGATTAAACACATGCTGATAAAAGTTTACACCAGCCTGAATACCTAGCTCCTCAGTGAATGCTATTTATGCTGTGACTATTATTCCTGGCAGTTGGAAGGCTGAGAAGCCCCAGGGGCTTTGATCAGGAAACTTCCTAAGGGTGAAATGAAATGGAGACTGAAGAGACAGTGGAGTTTTCCTGGTGAGTTTAAGCCTTTTGATTTGGAACAAAGATAATAATATGTCTGCAAATGTTCATGCTGTATCTACTTTCCGGATGGTTTATTACAGCAAACATCAGCAATTTTTCTTTTTCTGGAGGACCAAAGCCACATGTGTATTTATAGTTAATTTCCATACCATTTGCATAAGCCTACATCCACTCTGTTTTCTATTTGCAGGGCAGTTTCATGGAAAAATACATTGTTAATACCCTGAGGTTTGTTATTTTAACAGACTCTTTTTTTTCCCCTTGATGCCCTTTCATTAAATCACTATCATAGATGTGACTTCTGGATATCACAGAGGAACAGTGGGTGGTGGGGCAGAAGGGTGAGGTAGAGCATGGGCTGCCTTGTCTGTGCTGGGATGGAAGGTCGTAACAGCCACACTGGTATTTCATGCTGCTGTAGCTCGTACTGGAGTTTGGGTTCCTCAGCCTGCTGTATGTCTCTTTCCTGTGTCTGGAATATTGTAGTCAACCTTCAAGGCTTGGTGCATACACTGCTACCTTCATTGCTCCTTTTCCTTGGCCTTCAAATTGTTTACTTGAGTTCATCTTGCTACACAGTTGTGTCTAGCTGTATTGACCGTCTGTCTTATCTAGTAAATTATAAGCTCTTTGAAGCCAGTATCCTCTACAATGCCCAACACTTCCTCTTTCATGTGAGCTGCTCAAAAGCTGTATGGAATAAATGAGCAGATGTTACTGAGCATGCCTTCCTTTCTGCTCTGTGGTGCTCTGCAGAGCCCGTGCATATGTCTTCTAAAAATTCAGCTCAAATTAATAGACAAGTATGAAGAACCTGCTGTGCCCTCCGCATGGTCATCTGAGGAGCTCTCTGACCTTGGTGCTTTCAGAACACCTGACATTTCAAAATCATGCCATTCTCTAAAGAATAGCTAATTTTGGCTTAATTTGAGTTTGAACTCTATCTTAGATTCCCACAGTGGCATCCAATTCTAAATGGTAATTTTCCAATCCTTAGATTTAGAAACACTCACGAGCTTGCTGTTTTGAACACTTACGTTTTCACACATGTCTTACTGGGTGAGCCTGGAGCACCACGTCACAATTTAGCCTTTCTAAAGTTGATTGGCATGTCAGTTCCTGGCTCAGCTCCAAGAGCATTCACATTTCAATCCCTGAAAGTTCTCTGCCCTGATGCATTACAGCTTTCACTGGGAAGAGAGATATGAGGGCTAACAGAAAGAACAAGAGTAAAGGCCTGGCTTTCCTACTTGCTTGGACCGTATTTTAACCTACTTGGATCTAAAGGTAGGGATTATACTTACCTCTCAGGGCTACTGTAAGAATTTGTTGACAATGTGTGTAAAGTGGCTTTTCAGTGCCTGGAACAAAGTTAATTGCTAAATATAAGATAAATTTTCCCAATCAATTAACCGGGAACTACTACTGACATTGACTAATGGGTAGATCCTTGTATTAGACATTATGTAGGGAGAGAGATATAAGGGATTCAGATAGTGCATTTCTGCATAAATAAGCGACATTGTGAAAGGACTTTTGTTCCATTTACAAACAGGATTATTTCTCACACTGCAGCTATTTTTGGGATAGTGGTTTGTTATGAAGCAACAAGTTTTGAGTCCATCTGTCACGGGGTGCAATTTAACTGGGACCATTTTGTGGGAATGGTAATGTTTAGAAGTCTGTGGGAGGTATGAACCAACACTTCAGGTCTATTTTAAGCTTAGAATTTCAAGTCCTGCTCAAATTACCCTACATGGGCAGGGGAAATTGATGAGATCAAGTTTTAATTTAATATGATTCTTTTTATATACTGTCCAAATCCCATCATTTTTTGAAAAAAATGAATTTGCAATGAGAAAATGAAGACTTAGAAAAGTTCATTTGTTCTCTGCTGCCCAAAGATGATGTAATGATAAACTAACACTACAAACTTAACATGGATATTTGATAAATATGGTGTTTTTAAAAATGCAACATAGAGTTTTAAAAGGAGCAACCAAATTCTTCCTTCTAGGCCTCCCCATTCATAGGCATTGAGCAGTGATTGACTAAAAAGTGAATAAAGCAGAACCCCTCCCCCTCCTCCTTAGTGATAATCCTTTAATTCGATTCATTCTGAACCAACAAGTTGCTATGGCAGCAGGAGAGTCAGGGGTGCGGCATTGAACCGTTCTACGGGTGTGAAATCAGCACAGTTCAGGAGGCGCCTCAAAATTCGTGACAGTGGTAGAAGTAATTTTGTGCTTTAACTTGCAGGCTTCCTGCATCTTTAAGAAAATAAAAATAAGGAGACAGCAGTGCCAGCCTGAGCCTCTTGAATGATTTAGCAGCCTTCCTGAGTGCTGGGTAGAGTAAGCTGTGATCTGTGCTTTTTATTTATTGAGCTTAAAATTTGATCCCGATAAGGCTCATATTATTAAAGAAAAGCTACATGGAACAAAAAAATGAATGACAAGAGTTTCTAATTATATGCTCTATATTTCTATTCATCTCCAGTAAGAGATAAGCTATAGATTTTATTTTTGAGAATGGATGTGTTCGAAAACACTGAACCTATATTACAACTAGAACTCTTGGAGCCCAAAACTCAGTAGAAAGTGTTTATTTTTGAGTCTGTACATTATGTGAAAAGTGCCTTCCTAACATGTGCATAATATGTGTATAATAAAATGGTATTTTTCATAGAACAGTCATATGAAGTATTCCATTTATTAAGCTTGCTCATCCACACATATAAATATATATGTTTACATGACAATTTAGTATACATATTTAAAGTCTAAATATGTTTAAAAACTGCTAATATCACCTAATATACCCTTCCCGTTTTATTTTCATATAGAGTTAATATCTTTCCTCTACTCAGCTGAAATCCTAAACTTTTCTGTCAAAGCTGCTCTAGCCATAAAATTAGAGAAAAATAGCTATAAAGGATGAGTATGCCGGCAGACCAGCCTGATTTTGTGCATGTACGGTTTATTCTTATTCGCTATGAATTGGAAGCATCTTGGGACGAGGGGATATTAAGGCCAGAGATGTGTAGGGTCTAATCCATTCTGAAACCTGGCAGACCTCCATGGAGTTGCTCCAATGGTAGAATTCAGGAGGAGAAAGGTGTTCTATCATGACGTTTTGTGCTTTTGTGACTTGGCACATTTTATTTCTTCCACATGCATGGTCCTCTGCTCTTGTCTCTCTGCCAAGCTTTTGTTCATCTTTAAGATCGAACTTTATGACGTTTCAGACACAATGTTCTCTTGCTTCCTCCCTTGTATACCCTGCTTTTACCTTCCTAATTACCACAAAGAAGGAAATGATTAAATCTTGCCCTTCTTTGCAGTAGCTGTTCCTTCAAAAGCACTTACCATATTCTATTGCTTTTGCAATTGCTATTGCAATTGTCCTTTTATATGTAACTCTGTGATAAAACATTGAGCCTCCTGAGGAAATAAAACAAGGAGAGAGGAACAAGACAATCTTTTTGTTTGCTTTTGTTGGGGCATGCTCAGCCTTTTATTCTCTCTTATTTTCTGGTCACATCAGCACACCCTGCTTTGGGGACCTGCGGCTCCCTCTTCCACGTGCGTGTGTTGGCGCTGGTGAACTTGGCATCTCCCAAACTGCAGGTGTAGAGCCCATGGAGGCCTCTGTTTGATTAACCATGGTCTTCCATCCTCTTGTCCATAGTGAAGGCCCAGAGCTGAGCTCCTCAGGGTTCTTCCCTAAAAATTTATATCTGCAGCATTTCTCATGCTGCTATGAGAGAAAATTTCTTGGGACTTTGCATATTCCATGCAAGAATGTATCTATTGCCTGGCTGGATGGCCAGGCCGGAGGCTGATGAAAGGCATGACAGATACAACCAGTTGTCACTTAACTATAAGGATACGTTTTGAGAAATGCATTATAGGCAATTTCATGATTTTATGAATACCACAGAGTGTACCTGCCCAGACCTAAATGCTGTAGCCTGCTGCACATCTCAGCTGTATGGTCCAGCTGTGCTCCTGGGCTACAAACTGTGCACTGTGTCACTGTACTGAAGACGGTAGGTCATTGTAACACAATGGTAAGTGTTTGTGTGCCTAATATCTGAAAATACCTAAATCTGGAAAAGGTACAGCAAAATGCAGTATAAAGATAAAAACTGGTACACCTATAGGGTACTTAACATGAATGGGGCTTTGGGACCAGAAGTAGCTCTGAGTGAGTCAGTGAGGGAGTGGGGAGTGAATGTGAATGCAAGGACATCCCAGCACAACTCTGCAGACTTTATACACCAGACACTCAGGCTGCACTAAATTACAGCACAAGTTTTTTCTTTCTTCAATAATAAATTAACCTTAGCTTACTGTAACATTTTTACTTTATGGACTTTTTTAATTTTTAAAACTTTTTGATTCTTTTGTAATAACATTTATCTTAAAACGCTCATTGTATAGCTGCACAAAAAGTTTTCTTTCTTTATATCTTTATTCTATAAGATTTTTTCCATTTTTTAAATTATTCATTTACTTTTTTACTCTACAAACTTTTTTCTTTTTTAAACTAAAGCAAAAACACATACATTAGGCTAGGCCCACACAAGGTAGGAATCACCCGTAACACTATTTTCCACTGCCACATTTTGTCCCACTGTAAGTTCTTTCTGGGTCAACAATGTGCATGGAGCTGTCACCTTCTATGACAGCAATGCCTTCTTCTGAAATACCTCCTCAGGGCCCTGCCTGAGGCTGCTCTAAAGTTAACTTTTTGTCTTATGAAAGCAGGAGTACATTTTAAAATAATGATAAAAGTAGAGTATAGTAACCAGATAACCAGTAACTCAGTCTTTATTATCAGTATCAAGTGCTATGTGCTGTACTTATCACTTGTGCTATACTTTAACGTGACTGGCTGTGGTCTGTTTACAGTAGCATCACCACAAACTCAGGAGTCATGCATTGTGCTCTGAAGTAGGATGGCAATGATTTCATTAGGCAGAAGAAGTTTTTCAGCATAATCTTCAGGGACTATCACCACAAATGTGTTCCATCATTGACAGAAATGTTACGTGGCTCATGACTGTACTTAGAAGAAAGTGTCCAGGGAAGACTGATGTGAGGCTGAATTGGCCAGGGGCCACTTAACAAGCAATGACAGACTGAAATAGGCTGTGAGTTTGATCAGGCACAGATTTTAGCCTGAAAAGCCATTAGAACAAGCATGCATAGTACTTCAGTTGGACAAGGGACGTTGTTTCAGAGTGACAGGAGACTAGGACAGGGAAAGCCTTGAGACAGATTCAGAGGTACAGACACATAAAATCTCTGGCAGTCCAATGGGGGGCTCCACAGCAAAGCTTGTCTTAAGACTAGCCCTGCCTTGGGAAGAAATGGTCAGGCCTCACACCACCTTGCTCCAACACTGGCACGTGGCCACCACAAGAAGAGCAGGACTAGGTTATCACTTTCTTGCTCAAACTCTGGCCAGGATCACTCAGGAAGAGTGTGAGCCCAGCCTGAAAGTTGAGCGAGACCCTGAAGGAGCTTCCAGCTGGAAGCTCTCAAATAACTCCCTGCACCTGGCCAGGGGATTATTTTTTGAAGGAGGATCCTGAGAGATGCACTTCCGTGTACATAACACCCAGAGACCAAAATGAAATGATGACCTTTCACCAGAGGACCACGACTCTTTCCTGGGGTTCCTGGGATACATCAGCCTTCCTCCTACCCCTTACACTACAAGCCAAACTATTTTAAAGATAAAAGAAGAGAAGTTCGGAGATTAAGAGACCTTAGTATTTTCAACAAATGGAAGTTTCTTTCCTAAGGAGATTGTTTAAGTTATTTTATTCTTCACTGGATTAATTTGTTCTTCTGCTAATCCAGTGATGAAGGCTCAGGAGAAAGACTAGATTAGTCATGGGCAAAATGCAGATACTGAAGTTTCTGGGTTTTTTTGGCCAGGGCCAGGTTTGAACTCACCACCTCCGGTATATGGGGCCGGCACCCTACTCTTGAGCCAAAGGCACCGCCCCTGAAGTTTCTTTTTGTATGTGAGTAGTAGTTGAATTTTGTAATCTTGTGATGAGTATTGTTATTTTAGTTATATTCATAATGCAGTGCCAGCAAGTGGCTGCAGAGAGGAGCACATTTGCTGTGTGTGCAAAGTACTTCCAGGAAATGTTTACTTAAAAGATTTTATATACTTTGTAACTTTTTCATTTTTTGGTGGTCAGGAGTGCTGTGAAAAAGAGAAAAAAACTGCCTCTTTTTTCCCTTTCGTTTGACAATATGTTTCTTCCCTTGTATGTGTATTATAAATCAAGAATAGAGTATAAGAAGGAAAATTGTGTGCTTGTGGTAAAAGCATGGTGCATGGTAACTCTAACCTGAGGATTTCAAAGTAATGCAATTTATTGATTGCATGTTACAGATTGCAGCCCATAGATTTTTCACTGCATTTCAGGACACAGAAGCACTCAGAACGTCTGTCTGCCTTCTTTGTAATGGATGAAATAGCTTAAAGTGAGTTCTGTGATGGGGTCAGGGTATAAGAGAATTAACAGTAGGATATGTGAACTGAAGCCAGCGGAATGAGAGTTTAACTTCCTACTGAATTCATTCTACTCCATACGACTTCAGTCTTTCCATCCAACTACCTGTTAATTTTGCATTTTTAATTATTTATTATCTGCTGCCTATTAAATTTATGGCCTTGGAGGTTAGTATGATAAAGATAAATAAAACTGAACTTTGCCGTTGAGTTGCTCACAGTCTAGTAAGGACAACTGCCTTATAAAAATGCTTATTTGGGAAAAATCTATAAAGCAAAACTCTGTATTAGCTACTAAGGTAGCGTGAGGGGTGAGAGACATTTAGGGAAGAGTCTGAGGAAGAGCTTGGATTTGCCTGCTCTGCAGTGAGATACACATACTTGCAATGGACAGACACAACAGCAAAGCAAACACAAATCAAATCAAAACAACATAAAACAAAAATATACAAAACAGAACTAAGATACAGGCATCCCTGTGAGATCCTGTTGCAAATGATCAGGCACATTTTGATGCCCCCCACTCTCCACACATCAATCCTCTCTGAGGATTTTGGAGCTATGCAATAAATCCTGGGAATTGGGGTTTGGAAGTAACAAGGTGTTGTGTCAAGCCTGAGGCCGACTTCTGCAGGGGCTCTGGACGGATGATGGCAGGAGAAGGGCTTGGGGTCAGGAGGCCCGATTTGCTTCCTGTGGACCTCCCTGTGCCCCGGCTGATCTTTCTCTACTTTAGTGTGCATGCGATTCACCGACCATGTTAAAATACAGATTCTGGGTCAATAGGACCTGGGGGTTGAGGGCTGAGACTGTGCGTTTGTAACAAGCAAGCTCCCTGGTGAGGCTGATATGGGAGTGTTGTTTCTAGGTAGGGTAGGGGAGAGCAGAGATGTTGTTCCCGCAACTCTGTAATTCCTCCTGGCTCTCTAATTAGTCTGGGGCAACTGAGATATAAATGCATTCTCTTTGTCATCGCTGGATTTTCTATTTCCTGGCATTTTCTCTTCTTATGACCCTTTCTTGTCCTCCAGTAGACCCAATATCATTCTATATGTGCCTTTATCTTCTTCTTCTTGGAGCAGCAGGGGAGGAATCAGAGGAGCTAGGCCCATGTCTTGTTCAGAATTAACTGTGTATGTCAGATAATTTTACATTGCTCTAATCTCTGTTTCCCCATTTGTAAAAATAATTGGGGACCAGATGACCTGTAGGGCTCATCCGCTTCAGCATTTGTGTTCATGGGGTCTCAGAATATCTTGTCCATGAAGACAATGTTGTCATTTTGTGCTCTGGTATTGATTCCTGTCCAGGAGGATTTATTGGATTTATGCTTATCTCTAATGGTGGAATGAGAGGTTTAGGTCCTCCTGATAATAGACTATCCCAAATAGCAGATGGATGGTGAATAGGGAAGGATGTCCTTCCTACTGTCCTTGAACTTTCAGTAGAGAAACTATCTCTTTAGAAGATTTTGGATGGGAACAGGAGAAAAGGGGACAATTCTACTGTTTTTTGAGGAACAGCACTATTCAGGCTCAAACTTTTGAGAGTGGTAGGGAGGCTATTGGGAGGAAGGTGGAAATGTCCCAAGGGTACATATTCATGCACCTGGAGTGAGCTGTGGCCCTGGGGTAATCACATCTATTGACTGTAAAAGAAGCAACGAGGTGACTCATGGAATCTTTAATAGGTCATTGGGCACTAGGAAAGCCAGTACTGTCTGCTATAAAGTTAATGAAATAGATTCATCCAGAAAATACTCTGCAAGTTAAATATGTCTCCAGTGTTCCCTACCTCATACTGATGAGCAACTTTCATTGGATCACTGGGAATGAATAATTCCCCCAGAGATGGGAAAGGTTAGAAGAACATGAGGTTCTTCCATCCATTCTGAAGAGACATGCATTTAAAAGGGAAACCAATACAAAAGGAATATTTTTATTCTTTTCTAATCTGTGTGTAAATAGCACTAAGAGTTTACTCTAGGAAAATAATTGTCTTCCAACATCTTCTATACTCACACACTTTACAGGGAATGTAGTATAAACTGGAGAACCTTGATACTGAGGTCTTATCTCCTACCTAAGCAGAAGCAGAGTGCTAGTCTTTTAAAGAGAAGGCAGCTACAGCTGTTGGGATGTGACGCCTCAGAAAGCCAAGAGAAGTTCTCCCCCTCATGACTTTCATGGCACATTTTGCTTAGCTTTCTTCCCTACCACTGAGACCCGAGTCCTTGATGTGTGCCAATGGGCCAAGACCTGGGGTGAGCTACAGAGGGGAGCAGAAGAGAAGGCCTGATGTCCTAGTTTGCCAAAAGCAGTGCAGGGTTGATCCTGTTGTCATGGTGTCTCTGCTAGTTAATGTTTTTTTGGAAATTTTAATTTTTTAGTGGATACTCTAATTAGAAGTTACATTTGAATGAGCTGGGAAGACCGCTCCTGTGTACTTTCAGCTTCTGCCATGGTCACATAGGTTTGAGAATCTTGTGCAGAGAATGGAGTTTTTAATTTAACACAGGGTGAAATCTGAAAGATAATTAGCAGCAACTTATTTCTATTTTCCCAACTCCATCTAGATGGATGGCAAAGGACATTTTCCTTTCAAAGACAGCATGGAGACTAGAGCAAAGTACACTCAGACACAAGAAGTTACAAGAAGCTAGCTCTTTCAAGTTTCAGATGATGGTGGAGGAAGTATTTGAAGTGGTCGCCCTGGCTATCTTTCATTGTGCTACCCAATTATGTCATGACTTTTGCTATGACCTGTGTGATTCAGAAATTTGCCAGAATGTCGTTAGGTGGGGGATGGGGTCAGCGGGAAATATTAGAAATTATGCATTAGGTGAAAATAAAGTATGTGAGGGAAATAAAGACCAAGCTATTCTGCCACAGAGTGCTTAAAGAGTTATGAAAACATTCTTTCTCTGGTGATTTTTATCATGTATTGAATGCTGCAAGTCAATATCTGATTCTTTATTTTATTTTCTGATAATTTTAAAAACTTTTACAATAAACCTTTGGAATAGAAATGAGTTAAAGAGTAAGAATTAATTACTATGGGCATATAGAAGGTCTTTGTAGGGTATATAGTACCTGTGATGTCTTGATGCAGTCATAGAATATGAATTAATCAAATCAGAGTAATTGAGTTATCCATCACCTCAGGTTTATCATTTCTTTGTGTTAGGAACATTCCAGTTTCACTCTTTTGGTTACTTTAATGATACTCTAACTTATTCTTGATTACACTTTTTTGTGCTATCAAATATTGTTCATTCTCTCTAACTATCGGACCATATTTTTTTACTCATTAACTATCCCCACTTTATCTCTCCCTTCCCACCCTTTCCATTCTCTGGTAACCATCATTCTACTCTCCATTTCCATGAAATCTCCATGAAATGTTTTAACATTTAGACCTCATGTATGAGTGAGAACATGCAAGATTTGTCTTTCTGTGCTTGGCTTATTTCCCTTAACATAGTGTTCTCCAGTTTCAACATATTGTCACAAATGGCAAGATTTCATTCCTTTTTGTGACCATATAATATTCCAATGTGTATATATACCATAATTTCTTTATCCATTCATCCATGAACAAACGTTTAGATTGACTCCAAATCTTATGTATTGTGAATAGAACTGAAATAGACATTGGAGTGCAGATATCTTTTTGATATACTGAATTCCCCTCCTTGGGATATGTAGACAGCAGTGAGAGTGCTGTGTTGAATGGTAGTTCTATTTTTAGTTTTTTTGTGGAACCTCTATATTGTTCCCCAAAGGGGTTGCATTAATTTACTTTCCCACCAGCAGTGCATGAGAGTTCTCTCTTCACATTCTCACCAGCATTTGCTATTGCCTTTTTTTTTATTAAAACCATTTTAACTGGCTGAGATATCTCATTATAGATTTGATTTGCATGTCTCTGATGACTAATGATGTTGAGTGCTTTTTTCATACACCTGTTTGGCCATTTGTCCTCTTTTGAAAATTGTCATTTCAGATCCTTTGCCCATTTTAAATCATATTATTTAACTTTTTTCTATTGAGTTATTGGAGCTCCTTATATACTCTAGTTATTAATCCTCTGTTAGACAGGTGGTTTGCAAATATTTTCTCCCATTCTGTGGGTTATCTCTTCACTTTGTTGATTCCTTTGCTGTGCAAAAACTTTTTTAGCTTCATGTGATCCCATTTATTAAATTTTGCTTTGGCTGCCTATGCCTTGGGGTATTACTCAAGAAGTCCTTGCCCAGACCAATGTCCTGAAGCCTTTTCTAAATGTTTTCTTTTAGTATTTTCATAGTTTCAAGTGTTAAAGTCTTTAATCCATTTTATTTGATTTTTTGTATAAGGTGAGACAGAGAAAGAGTCTAGTTTCTTTCTTCTGCATATGGATGTCCAGTTTGCCCAGCACCATTTATTGAAGAGATACGTTCTTGACAACCTTGTTGAAAATTACACATATGCATATTGGGGATCGTTATCATGTTTCATTGGTCTATGCATCTGTTTTCATACTGATAACACTTTATGTTGCACATACCATATATGTTCACAATATAATATGAAATATACAACATAATATGAAATCAGGAAGTGTGATGCCTCTAACTTTCTTCTTTTTTCTCAAGGTTAAGTTAGCTAGTCAGGGTCTTTGGTAGTGCCATATGAATTTTAGGATTGTTTTTTCTCCTGTGCAATTCTGTATTAGTCACCCAGTATTTTCTAGAGAAATAGAACAAATATTACATATAGGACTAGTACAATTCTGTATTAGTAACCAGTATTTTCTAGGGAAATAGAACAAATATTACATATATCTCATAGGCATACTATGAGAATTTGCTCATATGACTATGGAGACCAAAAAGTTCCTTGATATGTTGTCTACAAGTTGAAGGATCAGGAAAGCCAGTAATTTAATTCAGTGTGGAAACTGAAGACCCAAGAACCAAAATGCCAATATCCAAGAGCAGGAAAAGATAGATGTTCCAGCTCAAACAAGGAGGGAAAAATCTTCATGCTTCTATATTGTTATTCTATTCATAGCCTTAATGGGTAATAATGCATTCTTGCATTAGTGAGAGTGATTTTCTTTTTTCAGTGATAATGTCTTTTTGGAAACACCCTCACAGATGTACCAGGAAACAATGTTTACCAGCCTTGTCAAGCTGACGTATGAAATTAACTATCACAAGTGCCATGGGAATTTTGGTAGGAATTGCACTGAAACTGTAGATCACTTAGGTTTGTGTGGACGCTTCAACAATATTAACTCTCTTCCAATCCATGAACATGAGATATCTTTACATTTATTTGTGTCTTCTTCAATTTCTTTTCTCAGTGTTTATAGTTTTCTGTGTATACATTTTTCAACTCCTTGGTTATATTTATTTCTTATTATTTTTGTTGTTATTGCAAGTAAGATATTTTCTTAATTTCTTTTTTATGTAGTATGTAGTGAAGGCATAGAATGCTGCTACATTTGTATGTTAATTTATATCCTGAAACTTTACTGAATTTGGTTTATTAGTTCTAACTTTTTTGCTTTGTTTTGTTTTTGGTGAAGTCTTCAAGATTATCTGTATGTAAGATCACATTAACTATAAACAGAGACAATTTTACACCTTCATTACTGATCTGAATGTCTTTTATCTTGTTTAATTTTTCTCTATAGGACTTCCAGTACTGTGTTGAATAGAAATGGTGAGAGTGGGGATCCTTTTCTTGTTCATGATATTAAAGGAAAAGCTTTCAACTTTTCTCTGTTGAATATGATATTAGCTGTGCATTTGGCAACCTTTATTATGTCGAGGTACATTTCTTCCATACCTCATATGTAGGGAGTTTTTATCACAAAAGGATACTGAATTTTGTCAGATTTGTTTTCTGCATCTACTGAGATGATCATATGATTTTTATCCTTTATTCTGTTAATGTAGTATATCACTTTATTGATTTGTTTGTTGAATCATCCTTACATTACATGGACAAATAACACTTGATCATAGCGTATAATTGTTTTAATGTGCTGTTGAATTCCATTTGTTAGTTTTTTGATGAAAATTTTTGCATCTGCATTCATCAAGGTTATGGGTCTATAGTTTTCTTTATTTTTTTGTAATGTTAGTCTGGTTATGGTATCAGGAAAATGTAGGCCTTACAAAATGTGTTTGGAAATGTTTCTTCCTCATAAAGTTTTAGAAGAATTTGAATAGCATTAGTGTTAATTCATATTTAAGCATTTGGTAGAATTCACCAGTGACACCATCTGTTCTTGGACTTTTCTTTGTGTGGGGAAGTTTTTTAATTTCTGATTCATCTCTTTACTCATTATTATTCCTTTCAGATATTCTATTTTTTATCATTAAGACTTGGTAGTTATATGGTTTTTTTGGGGGGGGGGCTGGGGCTGGGTTTGAACCCGCCATCTCTGGCATATGGGGCCTGCACCCTACTCCTTTGAGCCACAGGCACTGCCCTACAGTTTTAAAATTTCTTCATGTAGGCAGTGCTTGTGTTTTAATTTCCCCTTATGATGTTGTGCATAAGATTTTTCCATTTTTTAAGATAGTAATTTCAGTGTTTTTGTTCTTTATAGTTAGTACAATTTGATTCATATTTACTAAATCCTCTCCTATCATGGTCATAAAAATCTCCTATACTTTCTCCAAAAAAGCATTTTAAATGTATTTATATTTATTTACTTATTCTAATGAAAAATAATAATTATGCATAATCATGGGGTACATAGTGATGTTTCAAAACATAATGTATAGGATTTAGAACAGGGTAATTAGCACATCCATCCTCAAATATTTTTCTCAAAGTTTCAAATTTTTGTTGTATTCATTTAGGTTTTTAGTTTACCTAGGTTTTTTTAAAATTATGTGCTTTTAGATAGGGACCTAATATTATTTTTTACATGTAGATAACTACTTATCTCAACATTTTTATTAATGAATCTATCTTTTCTGTTTTATTTGCAACCCCACATTGACTTTTTTTTATGTTCCCTTTTCCACTTGCAGATCCAAGGTCTTGATGATTCAACACTTGAGCCATTATGTTTATGTTTGAAGTGATACACAGCTTTCTCTGCCCTAAATGTAACTTGATTCTTCTTTATTTCCTAAAGGTAAACTTGGCTGATCTCCTTAATGTGTTATTTGTCATAAGGTTTTTGCATTTTTATTCCTTTATTCTTATAGGCCATTTAATAGATTTGGCACACAATTCCATTCCCAAGCTTGGCCTAAGTCCTTGGTATTTTTACTAATGGTTTGAGATGATGAGTAGAGAGATCATCCTTTCCACATCACAGCACCCTGACCCCAAGGAGTGGGCCTATATATTCTCGTATTTGCTGATTGGCTGCTGGTGTGCTCACATGCCAGTCTACAGCCCCTGGTCTAAACTGTGACAAGAAATATGGCACAGGCATATTTGTCCCCTGTTCTCCTTCCTTCCTCCCTTCAGATGCCTCCTTTTGAATTCTGGTAAATAACATTAAAAGGAAACCTCATTAAATAAATAACATTCTAGTCAAACTATACTTATTGATGTCCTCCTCTAGAAATTGCTTTTTAATTCAAAACTATTGGTATATAAGCTCTTTTAGACATAATTATTTGAATGGAATGGTCAATGTTCAATGACTGTGTTAGTTTTATATTGCTGCATAACCAATTACCACAAACTTAGTAGATTAAAGCAATATGCTTTTGTTATATTGCACTTTCCATGGGTCATAAGTCTGGGCATGGCATAGCTGGGCTATCTGTTCAGGGTCTTACAGGCTAATATCAAAGCATCAGCCAGAGCTGCATTCTCATCTAGCACTTGGGGTGCTCTTCCCAACTCCTTCAGGCTGTTGGCAGATTTCAGTTAATTGCAGTTGTAGAATTGAGGTTTCTGGGTCTTTTTGCTCACTGTTGGCTGGCATTGTTCTAAGCTCCCAGAGATTTCCTTTGAGTTCTGGTTATGGGTCCCCTCCACAGGCAATGCACAATGTGGCTATTTACTTTCTACCAGGCCAGCAGCTGTGCATCTCTCTGATACTTCTTTTGAGAGTGCACCTGCTAGTTAGGCCCTACCGGGATAAGCTTCATTTTTATTAACTCAGGGTCAATTTATGTGTAACCTAGTCACAGGAGTGATAACTCAGGATATTACTAGTACCAACCATGCTCAAGGGATGGAGATTATGTAGTGCAGGAATACCAGGGGACTGGAAACATAAGGCCACCTTCAAATTCTGCCTACGACAATAGGCTTGTATTTTAAATCCATTTTCTTCCTATTTGAATACTTGTGTAAAGTTTACTCTCCCTGGTGGAGTTGTTAAGGAAAGTTCAATAGATAAAACGCTCCTCTCTCTCCCTTGTGAATTTTTTCAAAAAACAAATGGAGATAGTAAACAAAAGAGCTAACATATGCACAAACAAAACATTACCTTTATTACTGATAAAGTTATTGGTGAAGAATGTAGCTCAGTAAAAGAACCAAATGTGCTTGTTACCTCCTCCCTATACCTGATTTAGCTTTGGGGATTGTTAGTTCTGGGAAATATTTTGTCTATAAAGAAGTCACTGCCTCCTCACCCTGGTCTAGGGAGGAGGAGAAAGGGGAAAGAGACCAAATGCCGTGCTGACAGATAGATTAACCGTCCAAGATGAATGTGTGTTGCTCCCCAACAAGTAACTCAATCCACTTCCAGAGAGAAAGAGAGATTAAGTTTTGGTCCAGAGGCTCTAGGGTTTAGGGAAAATTCCTCCTCATGGACCCTAGAGGACAGGGAATAGAAGTACCTCTCTAATACTTACTTATGCTCTAAGTCAGTCTCCAAGGATTAGAGTTTGCTAAATTGTATAGTTTTAAAATTATAATAAATACTTCTTCTCTTCCCACTAGAACATTAGAAACACTTGCTGTTTATTGCTGATCAAGTGAGGCAAAGGAAGCCATTTAGGGAACGTTCATTTTTATAAAGGAAAACTCTCTTATAAGGTTGAACAGTCTAAAAGATTTGATACATCAGTCCAAGACACACTGAAGTATGGCCAGAATTTCCTAGGCTGTGCAGAAGCTGCTTCCTGCATCTACATGTGGCCCCTGAGGGGGTAACTAGCTCACTTCTGCAGCTGAGATAGAGGAATCTATCACTTCATTCTCTGCTCTCCCATCTCTGAGCAAGAAAAACAATTTATTTTCTTTTCTTAGAAACTCAGTTCCCTTCTGCAAAGTGATTTTAGCTTATCACCAAACTGAATTAAAGTGACATTGGCAAAATGTGATGTATTTTGCTTCATACCCTACTGTGAGCCAGAGGAAAATTTGATTTCTTTAGATTTAGATAGTGGAAAGAGGCAAAAATACTTATATGGCTCTGGTCCACTTATTACCAAATTCTCAGCTTCTTTATCTGAGAAACAGAAAACATATTCTGACTATTTCACAAATTTAGTGTAGAAGTAAACAGAGTTCATATATATATGTATGTATGTGCAAATATATGAACAGTGTACATATCTACTGTGTGTGTATATATATATATATGCATATATACATATATGGATTTGTTGAACATAAAGAGTTACATAATTATAGGTTATTATCAATTGTTATTTGTGTAATGGAAATCCAAATTCTTAAATTCTTTTCTAAAGCATTGATATTTGAAGGGTATACCAATTTTATAAAATATTGATTGAGACAATTTTTAACTTCCATTTGACAAAGTGTGAAGAAGTTTTTCTTTTTGAATTTTATAGGAAAGATGTTTTTCATTAGGCTCTTTTACCTTTTGTTGTGATTTTCTTCCTTTTGTCTTAGTAGTGCGTGATACAATGACACAGTTATCTGCCTGTCACATTTTCCTGAATTCAAGAGTTTTTTTTTTCAATTCAATATTGTGACATAAGATAATGAAGAAATGTGGGCAACTTGGGTCTGAGGGCTTCTAGAGAACTCCTGTTTTCTGGATAAGAAAGGAAATCTATTTGTAAAGCACCTGCTGATGTTAATGTCCGGGCCCTTTTTGTGATTTAGGGTTAAGTGTTTATGATTCCATTATGCCATCTCTCACATTTTGAGGATTTGATTCAAATCCTTTACAGCAGAAGTTTGCTTGGATAACTTCCCTTTGGCAACATTTGAACTCTTAATTTCCCAAATGTCAACAGTGTTTCATAAGTCCTGATTAGGCCTATTTTCCCCTGAAAGGTTTCAGAAAATTAAGGACAGGTCACAAATATTATTTGTACTGCAAATGCTCTGGGGTTTTTACAGGAATACCTCGGGAAGAGAGAAGAGCCACATCATGTTCAATGCCTCCTAGTTCCCTCCACTCTTGGAAATAATAAGACATATAAGCATCTGGCCAGGCTGGGCCTAGATCTTCTACTGGGCTACCTGGTGATAAAGCAGCTAGTAGAAAAAAAATTGAGAGTTATAATTAAGGCATTGTGTATTTGTTATAAGACTCCCAAACATAAAAAATAATTAAAAAAATTTACATTGAATTGGTTGCTAAGCAATATAAGTCAGGCCTGTGAGTGTCTGCTTGGTTAATAATTTCTAAGGTAAATCTCCAAGTTTGCCTCAACTTGTTCAGCTTTCTTTTTCTATGAGTGAGATCTCACACACAACAAGAAGATTTGCTAATTTTATTTACCAAGGGTTTTCCTGCACAGGAGTAATTTGGGGCACTCATTCATTCAGTCAGCATTCATTATGTTCCCGCTGGATAAAAAGTATTACATTCAAGGCTTTATGATGATTGACATGTGAAGATACACAGGGCTCTTTAAAAACAGTTTCTATAGTAGGCACAGCATCTTGCTGTTGTATAAAGAATTGCATTCTAAGCTGTAGCTGCCAGGACCATCTTCAGATGGTACCATAATATGTCAGAATGAGCAACCTATTTCCTAAAGTAGAATATCTCGATGAGAGATTACATATTTTAAAATCCTTCAAGCATAAGAATTTCCATTAGTAGAGATTATTCAGGGCCACGCACCAAGGAGAAGCTTTCATTCATTCATTAACTCACAAATATAGATGGACGCTGGGTACGTACAGGAACTGTTGGTTCCAAGGGATGTGAGTGTGGAGGGAGTAGAGCCTATGGCTTCACACAATCCAGGTAAATGGGCATTTGTAAGACCTTTGTCATGCAGTGAGTACAGCACTAGTGGGTCTGTGTTACACCTATTATAGACATGCCCAGGAGAAGAACTGATACCCCTGTTTGGATATTAGGGCAAGCCTCTCAAATAAGGAATGTTTAAGTCAAGTCAGCAGTGGAGCAATGCAGATATGCCAGAAGAGGTAGGGAAGAGTGTTGCTGCAAGAGGGAACAGCATGTGCAAAATTCCAAATTGAGAGAGAGCATGATCTATGTTCAGACACCACAAGAAACTGAGTGTGCTGGGAACACAGGAGTGGTGAACTGGGTGTTGTCAGAGGTGGAGAAAGGAAGCTGAGAGAAGGCAGGATAGGATGGAGGCCCCTCTGGGTCAGGTGAAGGTGTTTGAGTTTAATTCTGAGGGTAGTGGTAGCAGTACTCTAAAAATTGGTGTTGATCACTGTCTGGCGCTATGGGAAATCCTGATTGAGTGGAGGCTATCTTTTGTGGCCTCTGAAAAATCTTTAAGTCAATCTTTAAGATAGTAGAAACATACAATACAATTAGTGAGAAGTATTAACTAAATGGTAGGCCAAGAAGTCTGATGTCCAAAAGTTGTGTTGCAGATGAAGGTTGAAGAGGAGGTGGTAGGGGGTAGACAGAGAAGGTGGAACTCATCTTTAGTTTATAGAAAAAATATTATTAGTAGTATTGACAGAGTCCTGCTCTGCTGACCAGGATGGAGTATAGCAGCACAATTACAGCTCACTGCAGCCTCAAAATCCTGGGCTCAGGAGATTCTCCTGCCTCCCTTCCCGATTAGTTGGAATTATTGTTGCATGCTTCCTTGCCCAAATAATTTTTCAAATTTTTGTAAAGATAGGGTTTCTCTATTTGCCTGAGCTGGTCTTGAGCTCCTAGCCTCCAGGGATCCTCCTGACTCAGTCTCCCCAAGGGCTGGGAGTACAGGCAAGAGCCACCACACCCTGCTGGGACCCTGTGTTTAGAGTTACACCCTAATTAATTTCCCTGTTGGTGCATACCGTTTGCTATTCTTCAAGACGGACTGAGAACTAAGTGTCCTCTGGTTTTTTTTCCCCTCTGTATAAAACATCACGTAAGTTCTGATCCCTTTCACTTATGATTGCTTTTCCCAAACTACTTATTCTAACTAGGCTAACCAGCTTGGACTACATGACGGTACAAAGCATCAGTTTAGGTTTTGTGTTCATTTTGTATTTATTTTGTGAAGGTTTTCAATTTCCTCTTCACAGAGAGGTGTGTGGACAAGACAGCTTAAAACGAATTAAATTTGGGTCGAATTCTCATGCCAGAGTCAGGGTGAAGGACATTAGGTGAAAGCATCTTGTGAAAGCAGCTGTGAGAACCTCCTACGGCCATATTTTCCTTATTCACTACATGTCAGTACTATTTTCAAGCATTTGATTCAACAGAAGCTATTTCTGATCAAATTAGTCCTCATTGCTCCCTGAGTAGCTAATAGAATACAATACAAGCAATGTAATTAATCAAAGCTGTAGTGTGTGCCCGAAATGCTCCCAGCCATGAGAGCCCTTCCAGGAAGAGGGTCACCTCTTATGGAGGGTGTGTGCTCTTCATCCTTAAATTATTCCATGCTACTCAGGAATGAAAAACCCAAATTGCCTCCTTTGCAATTACTCCAAAAAAATCATTCCATTAGAGGACATTCCCATGAAGCTCTTGTTCAAGTGCATAGTGTTTTTCTAACATTTGCGGAGGACCTGGGCCATGAGTAAGTTCCTTTTAAGACTCTCTCCATGGTTCACATCTTACTGGCATTGGGTGCTTTGGCATCCTGTCATCAGTCTGAGTATTTACTCATTTTTGCTTTAGTAGTCTTTTTAGTATAATTTTTCTGGTATTTCCTCAAGAAATACCACTATCTAATCTATTTGGCTAGATTCATGAAAAGTTTTCTTCTTTTGTGTGAGTAAATGGTCTGAAATTACTAGAATTATTGAATATAGCTCCAGTGATATCTTGGGTTCATAAAGAGATCATCCCAGGAAGGGTTGCCATGGTGAAGGTGCTTATTGATTTATCCTCTCAACATTACAAGTTAAACGATTATATACTGCTCAAAACCTCCAGTTTGCAAAAATTGTTTAACATTCTTAATTCTAAATTATGGGTGAGTATTTCTACATACAGTTAAAGGCTTAGGTTCATCCCTTTTCCTTCACAGTTCTTGTAGTAGTTTGAGATCACAAGGAATTCAAAGCCTCACTGGGTCCTTTATAAATAGCTAGGCAAGTGTCTTTCCACCATAAAAGGGCAGGATCTATGGCTGTATTAAAAAAGATGAAGGGGCCTCTTCCCCGCTTTCATCCCCAATTTCAGATAGCCAGGAAAGTGGAGCAGGGACAGCCTCATTTATTCAGTTTTTATAGGCAGTGAAGGAGGAGGGGAGAGGAGAGGAAGAGCAAGGGGAGAGAAAGGCGGTGGAGGGTAGAGAATGAATGAGAATAATATCAGGCTATCTCCAGAAGGCAGATGAAAAGACACAGAATCTGTCTCTTTTTCCTGGACTATCCCTAAATAACCAGGTGACTCACTCTTCCTCCCACATATGAGAACCGGTGAGTGTCAGTAAACACAAGTGATGGACGTGTCCACTCCAACATGCCACCACATCACCTGCAGGAAAAAGAGAGAGAACTCTGTCATGTTCAAAATGAGAAGTCTAATGCTTCATGGGCCATGTAAAGAGAGTAAAAAAAATCAATGCTACCCCTCCAGACACCGCAGATTTTCCTTCTTCTTGTGGGCTTGGCAAAGCAAAAGGAACAATCCCAGCTTCCTCTCATTCAGATAGGCAGGTTTTTACTCTTAGCCAAAAGGATGCATACTAGAAACAAACACCATATGTATTACTGAGCTCGTTTTGTCCTACTCCATCTTGAATCTTATTTCAACAGAACATAATTCTTTATTCTCTGATGGGATCATCTTTCATGCAGGATTGATTCATTGCTGAGGAAGTTTGTAGAAGGGGATGAGCCTTGAATTTTCCAATTTTGTGTGTCTCCTCTGGCTTTGGCAGGTAAAAATTCTAGAATGAAAGAATTAACAATAATTCAAAGAAATATTACCACAGCTTAGACTAAATCTGTGGCAGCATGGGATGGAGAGATGAAGGTCATGATTTTCAATCGCATTTGAACTAAAATATAGGCTTGTATTCAGTCATAGGCAGAGAAAGGTACTCTCTGAAAACATGATTTTAGGGCTTTGGCAAAGAGCACCCTGTTTCCTAAATACCATCTTTATCTGCTCATTGATATTCTACAAAACAAAAAACACTTTATCAGGCTTACTTTTGTGTCAGGGATTATCCTAAAAGTATATGCTGCCAAATACATTCAATGGTCATGACAACCTTGGATGTAGTTATTGTTATTCCATTTTATAGATGACAGAACTGAGGCAAAAAAAGATAAACCACTTACCTGTGGTCGGATAGCTATTAGGGAGGAGAACCAAAATTTGAATCCATAAGGTCGACCCATTGTCTAGCCTCTTAACCACCTTGTGTACTTTAAGTGGAAATTTTCCCCGAGCAGGGAGTTCCTTGCCTGAGATTCATACCCAGAGATTAATGACAAAGGTAAGATTCCTCTCAAAGAGAAGGCACAGATGCCAGGGAGGTAGGAGTCTGGACGTTTGTAGTTCCTATTTCTATTATGTTTTCTTCTTTGAGTTCTAAAGTATGTAAATGTGCCTTTTGTATTTCTAAATATTTAATGTTGTCTTAAAAAGTTATCATATAAACAATTAGTTTTAAATTTGTTTTGCCTGGTGGTGAAAAATGCAAATTCTTATACATTTATTAGGACTTGTTTTGGGGCTTCATACATGTTTGATTCTATTCTCTAATCGTTTGGTTCAGAGTTCCATGTATACCTGTTAGATCAAGCTTGCCAATGGTGGTATGTTAATCGGTTGTTCTGGATGACAATATACATATTGACATGGATAATTTTGGAGGATATGCTAAATAGCTGTTTTTCTAGGTGAGCCATAAGAACTTTAGAATTTACTTCTCCCTTCATGCATAAATATGAAATATTCTGATACTCCGATAAACTCATTATCCTAAAAAATATGTGTGAGTTATATTTGTCACACAAGTGTGGAATTATTGTTATTTACCCTGCTTAGGACTTAGTACACTCTGAATCTGATAATTCTTTTCTTTTTCATCAATTCCAATGTTAATATTTTTTCATTTATAACATGGGAACTATAAACGGAACATCAATATCTTCCTGGGTATAAATTTTGAGTGAAGGTTTGGGAAAAGACAGCTTTTGGAGATATTAAAACAAACATAGATACAAATTTAAAAAAAACCTAAGACAAAACAAAACGAAATGCATTGAAGGGATTTAGAATTTCTTGACTTTCTCCTTGTGCTGTAAGAACTCTCTCTCGGGGCTTGCTTGCTTTTCCACCATTAAAATTCTCTTTGCCCCATTTTGCCTTTGTGTTCCCTCTCGTCTGGCTTCCTCTAAGGAAACCAGTGTATTATGGTTCTGAAGGTGTTACTTTTCTGGATGACCAAACACTGGCTGATGTGCAGAGCGCTAGTGGAGGCTATTGCCTCCTGAAATTCTGATATCCCTGGCCGATAACTCATTAATGTTTCTGTTTCCTGTGAGGCTTTTGGCTATGCATCATTGACATTTTATATCATGTCATTTCAATTCACAGAACAACTGACATTCTTTCCTTGGCAATGTGGGACCATCTTTAAATCAAACAGCCCATGTGAGCCATTGAGGTGGGCAGTCTAGAGTGGCAGTTTCTCTGGGGATGAGGTTCTCTGGTAGCTGTTGTATAACACTCAGCAAATAAATAATAATGGGAGAAATTAGCTTGGGAGCTGCTAGGATTCACTAGCTTTGCACAAGGGACTGTGTGGGAGGCAACACAGTGAAGTGGAAAGAGGCTGGAATAGACAGATCAGGATTTTGAATTCTGACTTCTTCCTTAATTGATGTATGTCCTTGGGGAAATGGATTCCACAAACTATCCAAACTTTACACTCCTCATCTGTGAAGCAGAGACGCTGTGCATACCGTATAGTGTTTATTCTTCACAATAAATTATAAAATATGCAACAAAAACAATCTGAATTATATTAGATTTTTAATTAACTTGGTGCTTCCATGGTAAATTTTTAATTAGTTAGCTCATCCAAGCCTATGCTGTGCTCTCCATCGCTGTCTTTCTTTGAGGTGTTGTATTCATCTTTCCAGGCTAATGAACACCCACCTGCACAGTTTTGAGACGGAACTAGAAAATCCCTAAGGTTTCTTTGGCTTTAATGCCATTTTATCAAAGTTGCAAAGCACTTGAAAGGATCAAATATAAAATATTGATTTAGAATATTCAGAATCAAAGTTATAGTCAAAACAGGCTACATATATTAGTTATTTTAAAAATTTCAAGAATATATGTACTAAGATTTTAAAAATTAAAATGATTCAAGAGCAAAATGAGCAAAAGAAAAAAGGAAGTTATCTATAACCTATAACATTAATTTAAATTCATAATATTAGACTCTGTTATTGATACAAACACACTTCTACCAGTTCAGGTATATTACTAATGACTTTTTTCCATATATCTGCTGTCACATACAAGCTTACATCTATAGAAATGAATTTTTGTAGTTTTTAGAAACATGCATCAGATTATTCTGATTAACACTTGTTTTCCATTCCTCCCATTTTTCTGTTATGCCATTGTTAACATATGGATTTTACCCTCAAGACTCCTCATGATCTCAGATATCAACTGGAGCTCCAGGGGTTGTATCCCTAATTTAGGCAAACAAAAGGAAGAAAGAGGTGGAAAGAATGCAGAAACAAGCTTGTGTTTTAATAGAGTCAGTCCTTTAAAATAAGTTTTTTCAGAAGCCCATTGATGTCTGCTTACACAGTGTTAGTTAACCCTCTCTGCAAGGAAGCTTTTACATGAACACATAGCTATTCAAGTAGAATTAGAGTTTAGTCAGGAAAGAAAAGAATGGATATTGGTTAGCTTCTAACAGCAATCATAATTGAAGAAGCTTTAACATCAGCTTATGTGTATCTTCCCATGACTGCATTGCATTTCTTTTTTTGTTGTTGTTGGTGGGGATTCATTGAGGCTACAAGAAACCAGGTTACACTGACTGCATTTGTTAGGTAAAGTCCCTCTTATAATTGTGTCTTTCCCCCAAAAGGTGTGTCACACACCAAGACCCCACCCCCTCTCTCCTTCCCTCTCTCTGCTCTCCCTTTCCCCCACCCTCACCGTGTCATTGTCATTAATTGTCCTCATATCGAAATGGAGTACATAGGATTCATGCATCTCCATTCTTGTGATGCTTTACTAGGAATAATGTGTTCCACTTCCATTGAGCACCTTGATTTGCATTTACTTATTATTTCTTATTTTTTTCTCTTTGGAATTTAGATTTTTCTGGATCTTCTAGAAAGAGGATTACAACAACTAAAATAATGAGCTTTTAATTTTATTGTGAATATATCTCTATATCTTTTCTTTTATTTTTTTTTAATTGGCCAAGACTGCCAAGAACAAGGGTGATGGTGGAGATCTTTATAATCTTCCTTACTTACATGAGCATCCTTCAAATGTGTTACTATGAGCTAAAATGCTTGCTCTCAAATTCCGTTAGGCAATGTTATGAATGTTTTCTATTATTCTACATTTTTTGCTAATACATTTAAAAAAAAGAAACAGGCAATTAATTTTATCAGATGCTAAGTAACATCTCTTAAGATCTGTTCAAACAGTTATCTTAATGTTTCCTTTATTAGTGAACATAATGCAAATCCTGTCTGGTTTTGGTATTAGCATTATAGTTAGTTTCACTGAATGAGTTGGAAGGTATTTATCAATATTTTTTTTAAATTCTGGAACAGAATATAAACATTTATGTAACATAGATAAAGTGTTTTCTACTGAAATTAGAAAAATATATTTATAAAACTATGAGTTAATGCCTTTAAAATTTTTAGTAAGCATTTGACTAAATTTTTATTTTCTGTGGTGTCTATTCATTTATGTTTTCTACCTCTTCTTAAAATAAATATATATATGTGTATACATATATATATTTAGTATACATGTATATATACAACAAGTATATATATGTGTACATATACATATATATGTATATATATATAAGAACAAGTAATAAACAAAACCAAAACCAAATGCACAAAATATATAGCTTCTTATATATTCTTCTAGTTTCTTATTTAAATATATATATGTATACATATATATATTTAAACTTTATTAGAAAAGCATCCCTTTCATGGATATTTTCAAAAGTTTTGGCATAACTCTCTACAGAGTGGTTCTTTTATAATTTATGGAGTCTCTTCCATGTCTGTAGTTAGAGTCCCAGTTAGGCTATTTGTGATTCCGTTGGGAAGACTTCCTTTTTGTCTACACGTAGTTTCTTCAGATGCCAGGCACCCCACCACATCTTCCTCCAACTCTCCCTCACAAGAATAGAAATTCCTAATGGCAGGGACTTCTGCCTACCTGGCATTGAGTGTGCAATCATTAATATTTGTTGGGGGTAAAAGGCAGGTCAATATCAATTGTTTCCTCCCTGACAACTTTTCAGCATTTTTGGAGCCACCATGAACATGTTTTTATATTTCCATTCCAATTGTAATGGGACTGGGGACAGAGGCATATGGATTTATTCAGCAAGCCATCTTAAGCTGGCATTCTGTGACCATCATGCAGGAATGTGTGGTAGAGAGCCCCGAGATTTCTTTGAGGTGCTATCAATGCCAAGTGATAATGATGTGCAGTATTTGTCTTTTGTTTTTCATTTGTTTTTCCCCTCCCCACAATTCTCTGACAATTACGCGCAAAACAAAAACAAAACACCCCAAAAACTCCATTGAAAGATTTAACATTTATATAATATCTATCCACTTCATTCTTTATTGATTGCCTCTAATCATCTTAGCTTTTCTTGATGATCTTACCCTTACCCCTTGGAAGCAGGACTCTCTCACTTTCATTGTTGTCCAATAGGCCTTTTCCCCTCCCTTGAACTTCTCTCCTCATTTCTCATCTATGTTTTCAAATGTCATGCTCCTTCACAGTGTGATCAGATCTGGATACCCACTGAAAGAGTCTATGTGTCTATTGTTTGGTGGTCAGGTCTCCCTATAGCCTTATTGTAATCACCAAGGAAGAGAATAGAAATTCCCAAATCAGGCCATCAGGACAGAACCTTTTCTGTCCTTATTGCTTATTATTCAAAAGGAAGCAATAAAAAAAAAGAAAAAAAGCAGGCAATCAACCAAATAAGTAACAAACAAACCAAAACCAAATGCACAAAAATATAAATAGTTAATGAATTCCGATACAGGTGTTCTATCTACATTCTTGTAGCTTCTCTGTAATTTGAAATTATATCATGATAAAAAGCTATTAAAAACAAGTGGCGTGATGGCTCACGCCTGTAATCCTAGCACTCTGGAAGGCCATGGCGGGTGGATTGCTTGAGCTGACAGGTTGGAGACAAGCTTGAGCAAGAGCCAGACCCTGTCTCTAAATAATATAGTGAGACATTGTGGCAGGAGCCTATAGTCCCAGCTACTTGGGAGGCTGAGGCAAGAGAATCATTTGAGCCTAAGAGTTTGAGGTTTCTATGAGCTGTGATGCCATAGCACCCTATCTAGGGTGACATACTAAGACTCTGTCTCAAGAAATGAATAAAACGATGAAAACAACAGCAACAACAACAACAACAAAACAAGTGAACTCAAATCATCTAAGCACCTCCCTCTAGGGAGTCACCAGACCGGATCACTTATACTGGAAGAACTTTTCTTTCTTGCCACCTCAACCTGGTTTCCTGGCAGAAGTAACGAGCTGTTGTCATGTGGAGACATATATAGGTTGGTCCCAGGCTTCTGAGGTGGAGGGAGTTAGGTACCCACTAGGGAAAATATCAGGTGAACACCAAAAACTTTCTTGGGAAAAACAAGGTTAATACTCTCAGGTAAAAACACTTCCTTTTCTGTCTGCTCAGAAACCTTTCCCTTTGATAAAAATTAGGTTCTGTGGTGCCGTGAGAATCACCTGAATGATGGATTGCGGTATTGTTTTCCTGCTTGCTGTTATTTTTCTGTTATAGATTCCTGGGTATCATAATAAATTCCCAGCTCTTTCCATTTAGTCTTCCTTCCCCCAAAGCTGTGAAGCTGAGCGTCAGGACTAATGGTTTCATATGAAGTGTTGCAGCTGGCAACTGCTTTTTCAGAGATGAAATTGCTGGTTGAGGACCTGGCGTGGCAGACTGTGAACTCAGCTGCATTAGCGTGAGAGTGGAGGTACCTAGCAGAATGTGCTGTATGTGTCTACCCTAGAGTTGCAAGGATGTTTAAATAGGAAGAATAACCTCGCCAAAGGGCTTTATGCAATAAAATAAAATAAAATAAAATAAAATAAAATAAAATAAAATAAAATAAAGGGGGCAGTGAGTGTGGCAGCTGTCCCATCTCAAGCCACGTGGTAAAGAGTGGCAGGCACAGCCACCCCATCCTCAGGAGTCCAGCTACAGTTTCCAGATGAACAAAGAAATCTACTGGGGCATTAAAGAAAGGTCAGTTAGAGAAAAACAAAAAGTGGCAGGTGGATTACAAGTGGAGACAGGAACAAGCAAAGGAAACCAGGACAGTGAGGTATAACAGCAGGAAAAAAATGCCTTCTTCTGAAAAAAAGGAAACAGAGGTGGTGTGTTTCCCTAGTCACCTTCTTTGAGTTCTAGAAAGGAAGAAAGAGAAAAGGATATACAGAGGGTGCAAAAAAAAATGTCTACACATTTTAAGAAAGGAGAAAAACTATACTAAGTTTGTAATATTCAAGTCACGTTTGACTTCTGCAATTACAAGAGGTGCTCAATGTGATTTGTATTCAGCTTTTATTACCAGAATATATTGAGTATTGCAATTTTAATACAGTTCTTCTCTTTCTTCAAAATGTGTATACATTTTCCTGGCAGCCTCTGTATATGGGACTGGCTGTGGTGTCCAGGACAGCCAATGATTAATGACTTTTTCCCATTGCTTCTTCCATCCCAGTAGCAGCAGGTTGGTAAACCATGGCGGGAGTGATTACACTACGGTAATCAATAAATGTTACAAATCAGAGCCCCTTTGTTCTGATTCTATCAGAACACCACTGGGGTGAGACAGAGGAGGCAGATTAGATGGGGGAGATGGTTGAACATGGATGGAAAGAGAGAGAGGACTCGTTTAGTGCTGGTCATATGGGTGAAGTAACAATTCACATGGTCTTGTCTATGGATATACCACGCTGAACATTCCTGATCTTGGAAGCTAAGCAGGGTCGGCGCTGGTTAGTACTTGGATGGGAGACAGTGCATCTGAGGGGAGCAGGTGCTGCCCTTCTCTGAGGATAAGCCCAAACTCCAGTTCCTTAGGTCACTTTCTGAGAAGGAGGGCTGAGCTGGAGACCACAATGGAAGACGAGTTAAGCCTGGTACTGAGCACATTACCTGCCCATCAATTCCTCTGAATGCCCCCTTCCAAGCTCCCACAGGACTGATGAGTACAGGCCGAGTATTGTGTGTTTGCTTTCCACAGGAATTCAGCTCCCAGTAGAATGTTTTATAAAAAAAAAATTATTCATTCTTTGAAGCCAAACTAAATGCTGATGTTCTGTTGAGAGTTTTATTTTGACCTTTTAAAAAGGACTATCCATCAGCAATGAAGAGCTTTCTTTTTTTCATGGTGAAAGCAATCTGATAAATAGGACTTGAAGAAGAAAAAGCTCTGTTGATGCATATCATTTGCAGAAATAGCAAAACAAAACACTAAAGCAAGCGGTTAGAAGCTTTTCTTTCCAAGGAGTTTTAGAAGCCGGTTGCCCTAGGGGGTGAGCTAATGTATGCCTCATCTGCATAGATTTATCCACATTCCCTAGAAACTTCCCCCGAGTCTAATCCTCATGAATGATCAACATACAATTGAATGGAAGAGCTGAAAGGACAAAGCTGTGCTGTTTTCATGAAATTGTAGGCCCTGCAATTGTGGTGCCTCATTCTGCTGTTCCCTGTTGTATCCCCAGTTCTCTGTGCAGTTGTGACTTGCTGGGTGCTGGAATGTGTACCCAATAAGCACTAGCTTGGGAGGTTTTTCAGGCTGGAGTTAGGTAACGGCTGTGGGTTTTCCCCACCTGCAGGGGCACATATTAAATGTTCTTAGTAACCTCACTGAAACTCCTCTCTCTAGACTTATCTCCAAAGGAGAGGGACTTGGTCAACCAACAGCTTTCTAACAACACTCTTCTGAAATCCTCTCTCAATCTCCAGACTTCTAACCAACTTTTTTTTTTTTTTTTTACTTTTTGCTACAGATAAAATGTTTTGA
The DNA here is from genome assembly GCA_963573935.1 of Arctocebus calabarensis. Classification (NCBI taxonomy): domain Eukaryota; kingdom Metazoa; phylum Chordata; class Mammalia; order Primates; family Lorisidae; genus Arctocebus; species Arctocebus calabarensis. The sequence continues at coordinate 62,586 of CAUYON010133216.1, forward strand.
AGTTTACTGATCTTGATTATTTAATTAGATATTTTAATTTTGAGATGTCTTTTGAATTTATGCCTTAGTTAAAACTGACACAGAGACAGGCTCATTATAATACCCTTTTTATAGTGTATCTTAGAAATTTAATTTGCATTTCCGGGTGGTGCCTGTGGCTCAAAGGAGTAGGGGGCTGGCCCCATATGCTAGAGGTGGTGGGTTCAAACCCAGCCCCGGCCAAAAACTGCAAAAAAAAAAAAAAAAAAGTGCATTTCTCTAATTACGGCTGGAGTGAACATTTTCAAAATGATAGGATTTTTGTTTGTGTATGTTTTCATGTTTATGTGTGTGTGTATGAGAATGATTTTTCACATTCTTGCTCAAATTTTGTGCTGTTTGGCTTTTACTTATTGATTTGTAGAAGCTGAATATACATTAAAGAAAAACCTCCTTGTCTTATGTCCAGAAGGTACAGAGATTATATTTTATTCATGTATCCCAGACATAAAATTGTATGAACAAGCTAGTAACTATTGCAAATATGTTTCTACAGGGAGATTTGTCACATGAAATTTAACTTCATCCATATCATAAAATCAGGGCAATAGGGTTATTGGCAAAATAAAAATAGAGATAAAGTTCATGTATACATTTCAATAAATAATCATTTCCAATACTCATAAAACAAACAAGACTTTCAGCTTACCTTGAGTATCAATAAACACAAATTCAGTTGACCTACAAACGTATTGATTCTTGATCATCTGACCCAGTTTGGAAAAGCTTGTAGAAGGAGATGTCTTCCTTCAACAAATACGTAGCATAATTAGTAATAGCCGGCACTAACTATGTGTACTGTGCCAGGAATGGTGCTAAATGCTTTAGGTAAATAACAAAGAAACTCCACTTATCAGTAAACTGATTTCCCCTCCTTTTTCTCCAGTTACCTTTAAGGCCCTGGAGAAGTGAGAAAGTTGAACTATATCCAGAAGAAGAATATGACATTGCAATGTCCCTTCCAAACAGAGAAAAGAACCTGTGTAAAGACAGTATTGTTGGAAAATAGTAAATATTTCTAAACCAACCTTTATGAACTACACAACTACTGCCTTCTGGACCAAACTTCCAGGGAGGGTGAGATAAATTACAAACAACCTCTTAGAAATCCTAAGAGAAGATGCTAAGGCTGTTCAAGGAAATGATAATAGAGCAGAGAGGTGGCCACACGTGCTAGAGCCCTAGAGCTGAATTTAGCTCTGGGGGCGGGCGGGGGGGGTGGTGGTGGTGGTGCTCAGGGTGCCTAGAAGTTCCTAGGAGCACTTATTGTTAGCAGTAAGGAGAGTAGCTAAGAGATTTCTGGGGGCAGAATTGCGAGGGATAGAGAAGAATAGGAGTCACAAAAACCTTCATGCTGAAGCAAGACTCAGTGAACCAGGTAGTTTGGACTGAGTCAAAGAGATAGATCATAAATGTGTCAGTTGCAGCTGAGTGAGCCCTCCCAGCCAGGTGCAGCCCCACCACTTGGACGTACCCAAAGTCCAGCTTGGGCAAGACCAGCTACTTTGCAGTAGAAATCAGTGAGTATCAGAGTTAGCGCCTCAAGCTGTCACCCTCTTTCCTGCTACTGTAAATCTATCTGCTTATCAACCTTGCAGAAGCGAAGAGTGGAGGATTTGGAGGATTTGACAAGCTGAGTGTTGACATGAAATATGCTGGTTACCCAAAAAGACTCTTAAGCTGGAAGGAATTGAGAGCTCTTAAATGTCAAAAGTTTAGGTTTTTTTTTTAATTAAATCATAGCTGTGTACATTAATGCATATATTGGGTACAATGTGCTGGTTTTATATACAATTTGAATTACTTACAACAAACTGGTTCACATATTCTTCACTGAGAGTGTAGGGTTTTGTATTCATAGTTGTTTCTTTTTCCCAGTCACTTGTGGTTGCTGTGGGTGGATGTCTTAGGAAGAGGATTTCATCAGTTAGAAATAAGAGCTAACTTTTCTCAGCTCCTTGAATAGCACAGCCAGAATGCTTATTTGCAAACCCTGGTACACATCAGCATACCTCATTTAAATGCTTACCAGAAAATCTGTTGCTTGGGTGTTTGACAAGTGAGAATATTGAAACCTAGAGAGAGTAAATGATTTTCTCCTCACGGTTCAGCAAGCCAAGGGGGAAACCAGTATCATGCACATGTTGGAATTTCTAGTCTTAATCCCTGCTGTATTTTGGTGACTATGAGATAAAGTATTGGCACAGTAGGAAATTGCTTTGTTAGGGTTTGAGGGTGCTTTCAGGGTTATCATGGTAGGAGAAGAGAGCCATGAAATGGTCTATTCAGTCTAGAGGGATGTTTTGAGTCTGAGATCTGTTGCTGATAGACCTCAGCATATAATGGTGTTAAGACTTGCTGCTGGCTGGGCAGCAAAGCAGAAATGCACGGTGGCTTGGTTGGGCTCCAAACCTGGGTGAATGCAGTGCAGATGGTCCTACTGAGGATGAAAAGCCGGGTGGAGAGATGCGCAAGAGGTTAATTGTGCACGTTCTCGGATGAATCAGCCTGTAATTGCTGACACCAATATGTTCCCTGTTGCTGCCTCAGGAGCTTGGTGTGTGAGTCAGATGATGGAAACGAGGATAACATTGGCCTTGTTTCCTGAAATCTTAGAAACTGAATAATAAGTTTTTGAACTTGGTCTATGATCAAAATCTCTCTGGGAGAAAAATGAAAAGCCAGAATGAAAAACTTATGACTAATATCTCTCTCTGCATTGTGAAAGTAAGTGAAGTGAGCAGCTCATTATAATGAAACTGCCTATTAGTCTCTGTGCAGGTGAACACGATCAACTTAACCTAATTTTAAACCTCAGTCTTCCTTCCTCAAGCACGTATTCTCTTCACAGCTTCAGAATGCACGTTAGAAAGCCAATGAAGTCCTTCCTCCTATATAGGTAATTGCACAGGTCAGTGGTTACAGAATAGATAGATGGGTAAATTCAGCCTGCTGGTATCCCGTTTTGCTCATCATTATTATTTTATTCCTGTTATTTTACTTATTTGTTCATTTTTTATTATTTTATTTTGTTTTTTCACTATGTAAAGCATGTGATTCAAAAGACATGTAAAATAATGTACTCATAGAATACTCATTTTTTTTTTTTTATTGTTGGAGATTCAAGCATACTCATCTTTATTCCTGTTCTACTCAACTTGTTCCCACTTACCCCTGTAGGAACAATTTTCATTCGCTTTATCAGTTATTTACTTATTTATTTAATACTAAATTAACTAGGGTATTTTTCTTTTTCTTTTTTAATTTCAGGTTAATGTGAGGGTACAAACAACTAGGTTACAATGTTTGCATTTGTTAGGTGCAGTCCCTAACAAACTGTGTCCCACACCCAAGAGGTGTGCCATTTACCCTTACATTGTGCTCCTAAGTGGCAGCACACCTGTCCCCTTGCTTTGATCACTTAAAAAAATATACATACGGAGTAGCATATCATGCCGTATACTATCTATGCTATTTTGTATCTTGCCCTTTTAACCTTTATATATATTGGAATTATATATTTTGGAATTCATTCCATACCTATTTATAAAGCTCTTCCTCATTTTTTATAGCTGCAAATTACTCCACGTGTACATGTACCATAGTTTATTCAATAGATAGCCAATTCTTAAATACTTACATTTTTGAATAGTTTTCAATCTGTTACACCTATAATCGATGCCTCACTGAATCTCCTTGTGCATACGTTCTTTTCTTTTGTGGAGGCAGGCTGCCAGGGAGGTTCCTAGCCTTGAAATTGCTAAATCATCGGCTAAAATGCATGTAATTTTGTAAGCTATGGCTAATTGCCCAGCTTAGTTTTGCACAATTTTGTATGTCTACTAGGAATGTGTGGCCACAGTGTCATTACCTCACAACCTTGCCAGCAGAATGTCTTCTCAAACTTTTGTTTTTTGCCAACTTTCTAGGTAAGGCATGGTATCTCAGGGTTGTGCGTTTGCTTTATTCTGAGCATAATTTAGCTTACATGTTAATTTCTATGTCTTTTTTTTAACTATGTATCATGTCTTTTGTCTGTTTTAGCTATAATGAAATGAATTTTATTTACTTTTACCTTTAAAATTTGCTTTATTGAGGTATAATTGATATACAAAGAAATGTACATATTGAATATTGATATTCATAATTTGGTGAGTTTAGATATATGCAAACACCTATGATATCATCACCATGGTTAAGGTAAAAGACATAAATATCTAACATATCCTTACATTTCCTATGTCCCCCCACTTTTTTTCTTTTGTTTCATGGGAAAAGTACTTAATGTGAGATCTATCCTCTTAAATTTTGAAGTGCCCCATACTGTATGGTTAACCATAGTGCTGTGTTGTACTGATGACAATTTATCCATCTGGCATAAATGAAACTACATCCATTGAACAATATCATCCCATTTTCTCTTCCCCCAGCTTCTGGTAAAGCCTGGTCCTCCTGTCTGCTTCTGTGAGTTTGGCCCTTTTTAGATACTCCATGCAAGTGGAATCATATAGTATTTGTCATAGTGACTGGCTTATTTCACTCAGCATAATATCCTCCAAGTTCACCCATGTTGTTGCAAATGCTGAGATTTCCTTATTTTCTAAGGTTGAATGATATTCTATTGTTATGTACATATCACGTGGGTTCTTTCCTTATATTGGCTGGATGCTATGAACATGGAACTGCAAATATTTCTTTGAGATACTAATTTTATTTCCTTTCATTGTATACCCAGCAGTAAGATTGCTGGGTCAGATGGTAATTCTGTTTTTAATTTTTGGAGACATTGGCTGGAACCCTGGAACACTGTTGGGAATGTAAAATGTGCAGGAGCTGCAGAAAACAGTATAGAGGTTTCTCTTTTGTCCATTTTTGTATCAGGGTTTAATGTTTCTTTTTTCTCATTTTAAAAGATATAAATGAAGAGTAACCTTTTTTCTAGGCAGTAAATATTCTCTCCCAGTTTGTAATTTTTCAATGCAAAAAGTTTTATTTTAAATTTCTCTAGCTGAATTTGTGGATCTTTCCCTAATTTTGGACTTTTGATTCTGTTTAATTGGGCCCAGGACCACTCAGTTTCAATCACATAGCCTGGATACTGTGTTCTAATCTGGCCGAATTTATCTCCTCACTTTGCTCTTCTTTTTTATGATTTCCCTTGTGTTTTCTTGAATGGTTACAATGCATACAGTCTTTAGAATCAACTTATTTAGCTCGAGAAAAAGTAAACGCCTTAGTTTTTTTTTTAATCAGTATTTAATTAAATTGGGGAGACCTGATAGATTTATGAGGCTGAATCATTTTGTTCAAAAATAAGGATGCCTTTGCACTTGTTTGAATCTACTTTTATCTTTTTGAGGGGAACGTTTTATTTAAGCCTTTCTTATTTAGGTTTTAGAATTTTCTTTGTCTTTTCTTTCTTTGCATGTATATGATTATAATAAGTCCTGCTCTTGCATTATATGTTCTAACTGTGTATTGTTTGCACATGCGAGGGGGTATTAATTTTTGCATACGGTTTTTATTTTTCTAGTTTACTGTGTATTTTTTTATTCCATTTACTAGTTTTCATGTTGATGCTCTTCGGTGTGTTTTTTTTTTCCCAGTACACTAGTTCATCATCTGCAAAGAGAGAAAGTGATATTTCTTCTCTTCCAATTTCTAAGCCTTTGATTGCATACAGAGTGTTTATTTATTTATATGTGAACGGCTTTCTGTGATGGGCACATGTTATAAGTTCGCTCTGTCTTTTCTCCTGTATTGTGCATTGTTATTCTCACTGTCTTCTGCATTATGTATTGGTATTCTCAGCCTACTTCATTCATGTTTCTTAACTGGCTCCCGAAGGCAGTGGAATTTCTGACCCCTGTCAAAGGTTAACCACCTTGACATAACCTGAATAACTGCAGCTCCCCTTACATCATCATTGTGCATTTTTTCTACCTCATGGGCCATTAGGTGCGTTGGGGTGATGAGAATGACAGCATCCCACAAACTTGACTAGGCTTGGGGAAACTGACTGTTTCGGGATGGATACTCCAGAAAAGTACAGAATAACTCCAGGATCAAAGTCAGAGAGATTAGCAAATGTCAAGCTAGAAGGAACAAGAATATAATAAATGAAGACAGTCCAGAGTAAGGACCTGAACAATACTGGATCAATACAGAATTAGGCCCAAAGTGCACAGAATGATTTCATTACTTGTGGGGAGATGTTTGTTGCATACTTTTATGAACCAATGGATGCTTGGGTGTATGGGCTTGTAAGGCTGATTAAAATTTTCAAAATTAAAACACATAATGGTGATCATGCCAAATTTTCAATACTAAGTTGTAAGTGGATTCCAGAATTTTTCTTCTTGATTGTTTGCTGAAGAGAACAAGGTCATGGTATCTGTACTTTTGGTCAGCACTGTACAGCTTTCTGTAATGAAGGTAATGCTTCCTAGTCTGTGTTGTCCAATAAGGCAATTACTAGCCCCCTATTGGTGAGCACCTCATGTGAATGGGACTGAATCTTTAACTGTATTTCATTTTAACTAATTTAATTCAAACAATGTGGATAGTGGCTACAACATAAGACAGTGCAACTCTATAGCTTTATATTCTGAAAGGACAAAGGGTACAAATTCACAGCTCAGGAAAACTATGACTTCAGTTTGTGTCAGTCATGTGCTGTATGTATCATGGTGAAAATAACTTCTCTCATTTGTGATAGACTTGTAACAAAATGTAATAATAAAACAATAATAATTTATAATAAAATGTACATTTCATAAAGCTCCCCTATAGTTGCCTTATGCTGCACAGATATGCCCCTGGGAATGATGGTCCATGTTTCATAGACAACAACATGAGCTAGAGAATAATGAAATAACTTATCCAAAGTCATGAAAATTATTAGTTTTAAATGTGTGCCTTGAACCAAGTCTTTTAATTCCAGGTATAATCTTCACTCCATTATACAAAGATGCACTTTCCATCTTTAAAAATAGATATTAAAAATGTTAGTCTTATAAAGTTAAGCACACATTTGTCATATGAACTGAAAACCTCACACAGGGTCCCCAGTGTCTCAGGCCATAGCACCATACGGCCTTTGTAAAACTCTAGGGGAAAAGGTACAGACACCACCCCCAGCTCTTGGGCAAAGGGCTGGTTAATCCCTACTCTAGGAGCCCCTACCCCAACTTCACCTTATCTGCTCATCTAGCCAAATGGTGTAAAATAATCATGGGGCAGAATCAGGGGAAAAATTCTGGCAGCATGAATAATTAGAGTAGATCAACTCCCCCAAGGAATGACATGGTGGACACACCAGAAGATCCCATTCATAAACAAAAGGCTGAGATGTCCGAAATTGAATTCAGAATTTGGATCACAAATAAGATTCATAGAATGGAGGCAAAGTTGGAATTAGAAATTCAAGGAGCATTTCAAAAGTTGTGTCAAGAATTCAGTGAATTCAAAGACAAAACCACCAAAGATTTTGACACATTGAGGCAAGAACTTGCAGCCCTCGAAGATCTGAGAAATACAGTAGAATCCCTCAGTAACAGAATGGAGCAGACAGAAGAAAGGATTTCTGACATTGAAGACAAAGCTTTTGAATGTTCCCAAAAACTCAAAGAGGAAAAGAAGTAGACAGCAAAAACAGATCATTCTTTCAGAGAGCTCTGGGATAATTTGAAGAAAACTAATATTTGCCTTATAGGAATTCCTGAAGGTGATGAGGTTGCTTCCCCAGATGCTCTATGAGATAATGAAGGAGAACTTTTCAGACATGCCAAGAGATTCTGAAATTCAGATAGCAGACAGTTTCAGAACCCCAGCACAGCTCAACCTGAATAAGGCATCTCCCAGTCACATCATAATTAACTTCACCAAAGTTAAAATGAAGAAGAAAATTCTGCAAGCAGCCAGATGTAAGAAAACCATAACCTACAAGGGGAAGAATGTTAGAATGACTGCAGATCTCTCTTCTGAAAACTTTCAAGTTAGAAGAGGGTGGTCCTTGACTTTGAATCTCCTAAAACAAAATTACTTTCAACCCAGTATCCTGTATCCAACAGAACTGAGTTTCATTTATGATGGAGAAATTAAATACTTCAATGACATTCACATGTTGAAGAAATTTGTTATAACTAAACCAGCTCTCCAAGGTATTCTCAGACCTATCCTCCATAATGACCAGAGCAATCCTCCAACACAAAAGTAAACTCACTCAGAAACTTTTGATCAAATTCCCACTGCCATAGTGGCAAAAGGATTAATTAAAAATGTCTACTGGACTTTTGAAAAATTCCATACCTCAAATTCTACCAGGCTTATCAATACAATATTAACAATTAATATCAATGATTTAATTTGTCCTCTAAAGAGGCACAGGTTGGTCTGAATACAAAAACTCAGGCCAGATATCTGCTACATACAAGAATCTCATGTTAACTTAAAAGATAAATATAGACTCAGGGTATAGGGATGGTCATCTATATTTCAGGCCAATGGAAATCAGAAAAAAGCAGGTGTTGCAATTTTGTTCACAGATACAATAGGCTTTAAACCAACAAAAGTAAGGAAAGATAAGGATGGTCACTTCATATTTGTTAAGGGTAACACTCAACATGATGAGATTTAAATTATTAACATTTATGCTCCCAACCAGAATGCGCCTCAATTTATAAGAGCAACTCTAACAGACATGAGCAACTTGATTTCCTCCAGCACCATAATAGTCAGAGATTTTAACACTCCTTTGGCAGTGTTGGATAGATCCTCCAATAAGAAGCTCAGCAAAGAAATTTTAGACTTAAACTTAACCATTCAACATTTGGATTTAACAGACATCTACAGAATATTTCATCCTAACAAAACTGAATACACATTCTTCTCATCAGCCCATGGAACATACTCCAAAATTGATCCCATTCTACGTCACAAGTCTAACCTCAGCAAATTTAAAAAAATGGAAATTATTCTTTGCATCTTCTCAAACCATCATGGAATAAAAGTTGAATTTAGTAACAACAAGAATCTGCATACTCATACAAAAACACTGAAACTAAATAACCTTGTGCCGAGTGATAGTTGGGTTATTGATGATATTAAGAAGGAAATTGCCAAATTTTTGGAACAAAACAATAATAAAGACACGAATTACCAGCACCTCTGGGATACTGCAAAGGCAGTCCTAAGAGGGAAATTTATAGCACTGTAAGCTTTCCTCAAGAGAACAGAAAGAGAGGAAGTTAACAACTTAATGGGACAGCTCAAGCAATTGGAAAAGGAAGAGCATTCCAATCCCAAACCCAACAGAAGAAAAGAAATAACCAAAATTAGAGCAGAATTCAGTGAAATCAAAAACAAAAGGGCTATACAACAGATCAGTAAATCAAAAAGTTTGTGTATTTTCAAGAGAAATGAAACCTTGTGTTTACACATAAACCTGTACATGGATATTTATGGAAGTTTTATTCATGATTGCCCAAAACTGAAATGAATTCAACTGTCCTTTGATTACTTAATGGAAAAATAAATGATAGTGCAAAACTACTACACTGTAATAAAAGATCCATTATTACATGCAACCACATGGAGAAATACCAAATACATTATGCTATATACATGTAATATATATTACATGTTACGTATAATATATATCAGGATTATTGAGGTATATTTTACAGACAGTAAAGTCCATTCAATTTCTGAGTTTGAGAAATGCATTCAGTTGCACAACCACTATCGTAATACATTATAGAACATTTCTATCAGCTCACAAATTTCTTTGTGCTTCTTTTGTAGTTAGTGTGGTATAACTACAAGATTTGATCTCGACATAACTCAGGACTTTAGTAACTGGTCTGGGGCAGTTGTCTAGCAATCTGAAGAGCAGTAACTAAAGAGATATAACCAGATTTCCAAGAAATCAGATCAGGTGGTTTGTGGGCCACCCTGAATGGGACCTTCAGAGTAGTGATGATACTTAGGAGGAATCCTCTCTAGGGGGCAGTAGGCATGGCGACAGCTCTCAGTTAAAATAGGACACAGCCAGAGCTAGGACAGGTTCTGAGCCCAGGGACCTTTGCCTGCCTCCTTCACAGCTGCATCCTCAGCCCTGGCAGAAGGCCTGGAATTGGTTAGCATTCACTGTAGTAACCATTATACTGCATACGCCTATAACAAATCATCATGTTATACATCTTAAGCAGATAACAATTTAAACATTGTTGTAAGAAGCTATAAATTGTATAAATTGCCTCCGACACTGGATGGGACTGAGCTAGATTGCTGCAGGTTACTAAGCTGGAAGCTGGCAGGGTGGGGTAAGGGAGAATGACAAGCTCTCACGGTTGTTGTAATTCCAGCTTGTGGGTAATTACAGATTGAGGTGAGCATCTTGAGACTGGCATCTTTTGTCTGGCTGTCTACATTTAAACCCAAACACGATGGAAAAAGGCTGGAAGAGCAATTGAGCTGCTGTGCTCCTGTTTATGTAGCCAGGACTTGTTTCCCGAGTTTTCACACGCAGACGTTGTTCCTCTCAGGACTGGGGTGTTTTGCAGGGATGCTTCTCTCCTTTCAGATGTGTGCACATCTTCCTGCTGATGTTCGTCTTGGTTGCTGAGACAGTTTCTAGGGCAAAGACCTACCAGCCAAGTGAGGATCACACACAGTAAATATTTCAAACAGACGAACTTGACAGAGATGCAGGCGCTTCTCACAAGCAGAAGGCCAGAGCATCAGGGATCAGCCAGCATTTTACACCTTTGTTATTGGGAGGCAATGACGGGCTTTTGCCATTCGCCTTTGTGAGGAAAAAGATTCAAAATCCTTCAAGAGAGTGTGTGCATTTGAGACTATTCTGACAGCCTGAAAGTAATATGGAAACTATTTAAAAAATGGAAGGTTAGCAGACATGATTCAATAAAAAAAGATTATCTTGGCATCTGCTAACAGTCCTGCTACTGATTTCTTTCTTTTTTTTTTTAAAATATATATTTCTGAGACTATTGTTAGATTTTTAGATACTGAGATAAAAGTTATTATAGGAAGAAATGTGGACAGACCTGGTTTGTCCTGACGGCTTATCACACAGACCAAAGATTATGTTTGTCCTACCTGGCACAGGGAACTTAGAACATTTTCAATTTCCTGGACAAAAACAGTCACCAGACATCCTCTAGAGCCACACACATCTCAACTTGTTTTTCTCTATGAAATAGAAATTGCAATCTTAACCTGGTCGTTTCATATATTCCTTTCTCTAATTCTAGAAGCTACGCATATGTACCTTGTCCAGATAACTTTTTTTGTATAGAAAATGAAGCTATTTTCCATTGACATTTAAAACTTGGAACTTGCTGGTGTTTAAGCACGCATACCTTATGGTATCTTCAACTGTGGCTTGTTCATACCAAGCCAGCTCTAACCTTCTCTCTGACTTTTTTTCTCCTTTACTGTATTGGGAGAGAAGTTGTTTTCACTTTTGCTTTATAGTTTCTTTAAGAATTTTCTTTTAGTAATTTCTGGAACCTCCCTTTTAGTCCCTTCCATTGCCCCTCCAAAGAACTATGCTTTAGCCTTAGCTGTATGAGAATGTAAAGAGAAATTGCTTCTGTTTGGAGTTCTACAGCTCGTGATAAAGATTCTATGTGTCTTTTTACCCTTTAATCAATTTGAATCATCACACATTTGTCATACATGTATGTGGTAGCAGTCAAGGACTTCTATGATGGCTTATGTGAACTCATTCTCCAGCAAATTTTGAAAAATACTGCAAGCATTTATCCCGCTTTTTAATTCCTCCAGCGCTTCCATAATTTCCTAGGTTCACTGTAGCCTTCTCTATCATGGTGATACAAAATGCTTGCCTAAGCGTGCATGAAGCCGTGCCAGGCTGTGTTTTGAGTAGAGTACTCAGGGAAGTCATCATTCTTCTCATGTTCTTTCTGACCCCAGGCTAAATGAATTAAAGGACAACTATACTACAGAATGCAATATAGTTATTTAGACTGAAGATGTGATGTATATCGAATGATATGAAAAGATGTATGTGTTTTTTTCCTTGGGGGAAGAAAGTAAATTACAAAATACATTTCAAGATGATTCCATTTTTAAAGAGAACATATAAATACAGGTATGTACATTTACATGTTTATAGGTACATGTTTATATTTACTAAAAAAGTCTAAAAAATTATACCCAAAATATTAATGATGGTCATTACTGAATGGTGGCATCACAGAGATTAAGACTCCCCTTGACATTTTTCTCCAAGAAATTTCTATAATGAACCTGTGTTTTGTGTAACAGAGGTGTTAACAGATAAGTGGACAAGAGTGCAGGGACTTTCTGGGGATGGAGGATTCCACGTTGCAGTGAAATTTCCCATATACATAGTTGAGCCCTCCCCAGGATGTTTTCCCAGGAGAATAGAAAGAGATTGGCATCTGGAAACTTATTTTTCTTTAATGAAACAATGAAATATTTCACTGGGTTTGTCCCCCAGTAATTACCTTTACTCTTAAATTTTAAAATTTAGAGAACACACACAATTCTTTCATACTGCAAACTATACAGAAAAAAATAGCAGAGTGTGAAATGCATAAGACAGGAAAATATCTCCAAAGGTCTTAGTGGAAAGTTTGATTAAAGGAGTGTGTCTGCAACACTCTGCTTGGCTCCCAGCTGGGTCTGCTGTTCTAGAAAATACTAGCAGTTACTCCAGTTTTCTGCAGTTTTCCTGGGCTGCAAAAAGGCTCTGTAATCTGGGAAAGATTCAGCAGCTACAACGCTGATGTTCCGGGCAGTCAGACTCCCCCCTGAGATGGTATTCCTGGGATCGCTGCATTCACTCTTTTCAGTGAACCACGTCTGCTGAATGTCACCTTGCTCTCCCTTTCAACGTGGCCTGTGTTCTGACTGTCCAGGGGCCTCCAGCAACAGCCCTCAGATTGATGGCTTGCTGAAAACGCCCTCATTATCTCTCACTGTAAATTCCTTTCATGAGTAATCTCTTGTGTCCTGGATGCAGAGCTTCTTTGTATGCATGCTGGGAAATAAAATCTCAGATAAATGTGTGAGCTAATTTTCTTTCTTCCTTCTCTACCCCCTTTGTCCCCACAATGTGACCTCAGAGTGAATCGTTAATTTCATTAGCAAAGCTCGGTTTAAATGGCCCTAATTGGTGAAGAGGGAAAGTAAAAGATGTTAATATGTTTAAACAAAGAAAAAAATGTGTGTATGTGCATTTCTGCCAATGTGCCAGGCAAGAACACTCTTGAAAAATTAGTACTGGAAAGAAACTATATTTTTATCTTGCAAAAGATTGCCTTCATTATCCTTCAAAAATGAAAGATAATTGCTTCTTTTCTTCTACGATTTTTACCCAAAAGATGCTCCTAAAACTCTTATGGACTTTTAAAAAATGTAGGTTATAATCACTTTCTTTAGGGCAGTACTACTTAAATTAAATTAGACAAACTTTTCTCCAGTTGTGTACTCCAAATATCTCAATCTCCTGCCAAACCCTTTCCCTACAAAGTGTTAGCTTTCTTTGTAAGTAGCATTTGAAGGATTTTTGCACACAAAATGCCCACCTCAAAGAGAGCTCTTGTCTCCTCTGTTGTAGTTTTTATGATCTCCATCATCCCTGTGCCAGGATAGGCTAAGTTTAAGACCAAGGGCATCTTCCTGGGTCATGGTGGTTGGGAAGGGAGTGCTCACCATCACAGGCAAGGGGACTCCGGCTCTCTCTTTTCTTTGTGGATGCTGTTTCTTCCTGTCCTGCTAGGAAGAAGTGCTGGGAAGGCCTGGGGCTGGATGAATAATGTGTGATGCCTCCATATAGTGTAATAATATTCAGCAACCAAAATAAACGAAATACTGGTATATGCTACAACATGGATGAAGCAGCTTTAGCCATTGTGAAAGAAGCCAGACACAAAAGATCACAGTTTGTACAAGTTCACTTACATGAAACGTTCAGAAAAGACAAATCTATAGAGACGGAAAGTAGATAAGTGCTCCCTGGGGCTGGTGATGGAATCAAGGAGTGCCTGCAAGGGGCTCAAGGGGAATGAAATTGGATTATCACGATGGTTGTACAAGTCTGAGGGTTTACTAGAAGTCGTTAAACTGTACACAGAAAATGAATGAATTTTCTGGTATATATGTTATACCCTCAAAAAATCTGTTGTAAAAAATTAGAAATAAGGCCAGTGGCTTATGCCTATAATCCTAGCACTCTGGGAGACCTGCTTGAGCTCAGGAATTTGAGACCAACCTGAGCAAGAATTATATCCCATCTCTACTGAAGATAGAAAAATTAGCCAGGCTTTGTGGCAGGTGTGTGTAGTCCCAGCTACTTGGGGTGGGAGGGCGAGGTAAGAGGATCACCTGAACCCAGGAGTTTGAGATTGCTGTTATCTACAACCCCACAATGCTCTACCCAGGGCAGCAGACTATTGAGATTATTGAGACTCTGGCTCAAAAACAATTTTTGAAATAAATGTAAAATTAACAGAACAAAACAAAAATCAAGAAGTATTGGGAAAGCTCCTGTTTGGGAGGCGCCGCCTGTACCTCTCGGCTGTGGCTGGGAGTAAGCACAGATCTAGTTCCATCTCACTCAGCGGTGTTTCTTTCTCACATTGGTTTTACTCAGCACCAGATCATTAAGACAGAATGGCCCAAGATGTTAAAAATGCTCCCAACACAAAGATAAATTTGACACGTCCAATATATTTCTTGTTTCTAAGGAGAGAGATCTGTCACATGGGAAAGCAGGACCATTCTGCACAGAGTAGCAGGAGCTTGGGAGGCATGTGCTATGGGAGAGAGTCCCAAGAAGCTTCTGCGAGGAGGCCCAATTGGAGCTGAGTGTTCATGCATGACAAGTAAACTGCCAGGTAAGAAAGGCAGAAGGAAAAGGACGAGTGGGTAAGTGCTATTTCTCCATGCATCCTCTTGTTCCTCTTCACTCCTTGTGGTCTCACCTCTGGCCCCAGCCCACTTCCACAATCTCCTATCAAGGTCAGATCATAATCAGAGTAACCCATGCCTGTGGCACAGAGATTGATTCCGAGGTAGGTACAGGGCTTGAACAGTGCCTTGAACACTCCACTCAGGAGTGTTTTTACTGAAATCGAATACAATTGACTCTGGAGAAGGAGGACACTCTCTTTTTGAGTATCAAGCTGGAACATATTCTTCTTAGCAAAGTATCTCAAGAATGGAAGAAAAAGTATCCAATGTACTCAGCCCTAATATGACTCTAATTTATAGCTTTCATATGAAGGCTAAAACCCAATTATAGCACAAGAATACAGAGAAAAGGGAAAGGGAGGGGAGAGGTGGAGGATGGGTGGAGGAAGGGCAATTAGTGGGATCACACCTACGGTGCATCTTAGCAGGGTACTGGTGAAACTTATTAAAGGTAGAGTATCAATGTCTTTATATAGTGATCAAAAAAAATGCCATGAAGGCTATCTGTAACAGTACGATAAAAATATTTCTGAATGTATATGAGACACATTGTGCCCTATGATTGCACCAATGTACACAATTATGATTCAATAAAATTATAAAAAATATTTTTGATTGTATATGAAGCACATTGTGCCCTATGATTGCACCAATGTACACAGTTATGATTCAATAAAATTATTTAAAAAAAAGTCCTAATCATGTAACATTGTGGATTGCAGCAGCCACATTTTTCTCTGAATGAAGAAAGGAGATCTCTGCCATGATGCTTACTGACATGGAGAAGCAGAGGCAACATGTGTGTGTGTGTGTATGTGACTGTGAGAAAGAGAGAAGGAATGGATGACATTGTTTAAACCCATGCACAGTCATGGCTTAGGCAAGGACAACATCATTCTCCCCCTTTCAATCTTGTTCACTTTGGTTTGAGTTTCTATTCCCTGTAGCTTAGATGTCTTAACTAATGTGGAGAGCCTACATCTGGGAAGAATGCTGTGCACAGGGCCCTAGTGACGTGAATGGCCATGGTTTCCTGGGGAATGGTGATGTGCAGGTGACACCAGGTGTCATGGCAGTTGCTCCCACTGGGGTTATGGTTGTGAGTAGCCCTGTAAGCCCTGATCTCTCTTATTCTGTTCTCCTCCTTTTAGTCCTCCACTGCCAGTTGTCTCGCCATCCTGAATCATCACAATGGGAACCGATGAAGAAGGAAAGATTATCTTCTTCTGCCTAAAATATGGCTCTTCATGGTGACAGTGGCAACAACCATGGCAGAGACAGCACTGTGTTTGCTGAGTGGTATATAGGTGCATATGTTTTCCTCCCAAAGTGGAGCTATCTGGTTAGCTCACTCCAAAAACAAGTTGAAAGAAATGAAATTGGTTTTTTCCTGACTTAACTTAAAGAGGCTGATAGCAGGTGCTGGAAGAGCTCAAAGAAATGTATTTTGCTCTTGTAATCAACCCTGAGGGAAGGGGGAATTGGGAAATTCCATATTTGCAAGATCATATAGAACCCAGGATGGACTAGCTCTTCAGGTCAGCTAAATGTGGACATTCATTCTCTACACCATCAGAGGCAGCACTTGTCTTATCTCTTTCTGGATTTGCCCTTAGTCGGGTTCCAGGAAGTGTCTTGGATTCTGGGTGGACATAAACAGTTCTCAACCTGGGTTCTTTAATATGACAATTCCCTTTCTTAGTTAATCTGCTGATGGCAGCTTTATGACGGATCAGTGACGTCGTATCTGAGAAATGGGTCCTCTTATTCTGTCACAGACATTTCAGAGATTGACCAGTGGTTTTCTAAGTTTGGACTATGGAACACCTGTATCAGAATTACCAATGTCCTTATTAAACAAAGGATTCCTGGGCTTTACCCCAAAACTACTAGGGGTATATTCTGAAAATATGTATTATTAACAAACTGTCGAGGTGATTTCTGTGCACATTGATCTTAGAGGACAACTATTAACAGTTTGGGACCTGGTAAGATTCTCATGATTTATGATAAAGAGAACCTGAGAGATGTTGCTTTATGAGTAAAAACATCCTCTTTTCCCTCACAAAGAGGGTTCAGTTGGCCCATATCCCTTTTAGTCCACACAGCACAGGAAACATAGGAAATTGGGAAGTCCTAATCATATACCTGCAGAGGGACAGATAATGCTTATATTTTTCAAATATGAAGAAGAGACTTGACTATTTAGCCAGTTGACAGTCACTGTTGGGAGCCAGCTAAGGCTGCTATTAAAATACAGCTGGGATGTTGGCAGCTGGAGAGCCCTCCAGGGAGCAAGGATGCAACTATTCTAATAATTTGATTTCACCACCTGGATTTTTGTGGACATTTGTGAAACAAAATTAGTTACTCCAAACACAAATGCTTCATTTTTGTTGTTTTCCTTTTCATGTAGGGGCATTTAAATAAATGTAAAATCCAGGAACCAGAAGAACAAGAAGTACAGTAATATAATACAAATCTTTATCCTCCTATGATTAAGCAGATCCACCGGATTTGAGCTCTGGAGGTGTTTTCTGTCTATCAAATAAATGAGGTCCACTCTGCCAAGGTAGTATCTAAACAACAATTGTTTCCAGTTTTTCAAACAGACACCCACAAGGCAAAGAAATAAATAATGTCCCTCCCCTTGAAACATTATCCAAGGTCTGATGATACACATGACAATTGAATGGCTGTCAACACCGCTTCTTCCTTTGAATTTGCCTGATTCTTTTTTCTGTTTTTCCTCTTTTTTTTTTTTTTTGGTGAATAACAGAGAGGCAGCTGCTGCAGTAAATAGGATTCAAAACCCCATTAATATTGGTGACTCATCATCTGGATTCTTTCTCCATGTCTGAAAATGTCAGGAAATTAAAAAAGGCACCGTGGCATCTCCAGGAGATGAGTTCCAAGTCAGAACCATAACCACTTCTAAATATTCTTGGCCTCATTAGGAAATTGGCTGTCACTGGGATGTGGCCTGATTTGTAGCCACATCTGTGGGGGACAAGAAAGAGTTTCGGTCACAGTGAATAAAGCACTACCCTCTAGCAGCCCCGAGATTGTGGGGCCAGAGGTGTTGCTGCTATTCTTATGTGCAGACAGGGCTAGACAATCCTGTCTGGGGTCCTAGCTTGGTTTCCTTAAGAGGAGAAGAAAGAGGGCAGTAGACAAGGGCTGAAGCTACAGGCACCCCTCTCCATCGACTAAATGATCAGCTGAACAAGACATAGGGATAGAGATGGGCTTTCAGAAACATCTGGATAATTGCATTTTTGACTTTTTGTCTTTCCCTGAAGATTTAATCCTAATATTTGGCTTCCAGTCACTCAAAACAGACTTTACAATCTTATTTTAACTCAGTTGGCTTTCTCAACTTACAACATGGGAACAAGCCAATTGGTGTATGTAGATGAACAAAAAAATATCTTCAGGAAAATAAATAAATTCTAGCCAAGATCCTTCTCCCAAGAGCAGAATGATAAAATGTCTAGAAAGTATAATGTTGCTCATCTAAGCAACATTGTCAGTTTCTTGGCTAAAGTGAATCTTGGCTAGAATTTATTTAATAAGTTTATTTTTTTTGACTGGGGTCTTAACTCTGAGCAGGGAGGATAGAAATGGCTAAGAGGAATCCTGTTCAGAAGGGAAAAACATATGTCCCTAAACATGGACTTAGGGAATCAGGGAGCGTTTGAGAGAGTCTGTAACATGTAGAATGTGGTTTGAAGAAGAAGTAGCATGCCAAGACGTTGAGATGGTGAGGATATTCTCCTGGGTGGAGTGTAGGAGGAGAGCTCAGAATTCAGAAAACAGACTGCAAAGTCTGGCAGCTAGTAGGGAAATGGAATCAGAACTTTGAATTATGAAAATCCTTGAAAACAAAAGGGAGTAGTTTGGAAGCATTCATAGTTAATGAAAAGTCTTAGAAAGTTTATCATGGAGGGTAAATGTATTCTTTTTTTGTTCGTTAATTTGACCAATATTTATTGAACACTTACTATGTGCATTAATTATAGGCATACTTGATATACTGAATGAAAAGTTCTTGTTAGCTTGTATTAATATTTGGGGAAGGAGTAGAGAAAACAGATTAGAAGCAAAGAGAAAATATGCACAGCACAGCAGAGTATGTCATTTTAGAGAGGATTATGGTAAGAGGAAGCCTTTCAGAACCAAGGTCATTCGAGGAAAGACCTGAAACAAGTGAGTGAGGGAGTGAATCATGTATGTCTATAGAAAAATCATTCCAGCCAATGTTATTTGAGTCATCCCAAGAATGCTGAAACCCTGAGGCAGGAACTCAGGCATGAGGACAAGCAAGGAGACCAGAACGGTACAACAGAATGAGCAGAAATAAGGAAAAGGAACTGAGTTCAGAGATGGTTGGGGGCCAACCTTTTCCAAGTCACTGGATGGGCTTTGGCTTTTGTTGTTCAGGATATGGGATCCATTGGAGGAGTTTGAATACAGAAGTCAATATTTCTGAGTTTTGTTTCTAAAACATCCCTCTGTAAACAGATTTTAGAAAGATAAAAACAGGGTCAGGAAGACCAGTTAGGAGGCTATGGCAATAACACAAGGGCAAGATGGTGGTGCGTTAAGACTGAGTGGCAGCTATGAAGGCAGGGAGCAGGGGGCCAAATATGGCCACACTATGAAGAAGATGGAGCCACTGGGATTTGCTGGTGGGTTGGAAGGGGATAGGAAGAGAAAGAAAGGGGTCAACAATTACTCCAAAGTTTTGGCTTAAATAACAACTAAATTAGTATGTAGTTGACATAATTGAGTTAGGAAAGATTGTGCAAGGGGTAGATTTAAGCAATTAGGAGTTTTGCTTGAGTACATTGGGTATAAGATAATTAGCCATCCAAGAGGAAATATTGAGTGGAGGAGTATTTGAATCAAAAGTTCAAGGAAGAAGCAAAGGCTGTATATTCACAATTCAGCAATATCCCCACAGATGGCATTTCAAACATGAATGTGGTGAGCTCACTTTCAGACTCAGGGATGATGTAGAAGTTTCCAGAACTGAACTAAGAGTTCTCCAAAGTGTAAAGGATAAGGAAATGAGAAATGCCCATCCATTAATTCCAAGAAGGAAAAATAGTAACGTAGAAGAGGAATTGAGAAGAGAGCAGGGCTTCTCAAAAATTCCTTAAGTTAGTTATTCTCATCATCTGCTCTTTATGAAGTAGGTTTAAAGTTACATAGCTGGTAAGTAACAGTGCCCACACTGATAAGTGCTACACCATGATGCTTCTAATGAAGAGCTGAGGGTCATGGAGTAGATACACATAAAGCATTTTGTTTTGTAATCAGGTGTTTGGGCTCCATAGCCTAGGCTATGTCTGACTCATATATGAATCTCAAAGGGAAAGTCAATGATCCTGGTGCTTTTTTCAGGAAAGAAGAACTCACCTTGTGGTTTTGGAGTAAGATTTTTAACAGCAGAATGTGTTAAAGTGTTTTTGTATCTAAATAGCTAGGTTACTGTTAACTGTTGAACAAATGTAAATGCTACAGTAGGAAACTATGGAAACTTAAGATTCACTTTTACAAGTTGGGACAGTGCAGATATTAGGGAGTGAATAGATATATTTTATTCTGTTTTCACCGTATAGGAAATGTTATCCCCAAGTCCTGCATTGCTGGATTCCCTGAGAGACTTTGTTAAGTCAATACACATCTCTGGGCTGAAGTTCACCCTACTAAGAATAAAGGGTCATGTAAATGAGATCACTTTTAAGATCCCTTTCTACTGCTAGCAACCACACCTCACCATTTACAGAAAATTTATTCCTATATCAAATTCCTACAATACAATGCACAGCTCCCAATTGCTGTCCATGTTAGACCCTATATTACTTTGCCATATCCACGTGGAAGACAGTATCTCTGCAGTTAAAAATTTCAAGTGTTCCAACTCAGGTTGAATCTCATGATCTTTCTAAATGTCCTTCTGGCACTAGCTTTCCAGGCCCAGGATACGTGCCAGCCTCTCCCTCCTCTAAACTCTCATAGCACTTTGTCTGTCTTAAGACGCTGATTGCTTAAAAATGATTTGTATCTACATAGCTTAAGTGTTTGCATCATAAAAGTGTGCTTCAATCGGCAATCTCCTCAAGTCTAAACTCGGTGTCTTAGTTTGTACGACTGGATGCTAGAAATTTGAGATAAAGACATTGGCAGGACTGGTTTCTTGCGAGGTCTTTCTCCTGGGCTTGTCTTAATAGATAGTTGACGTCAGCTGTGTCGTTATTTGGTTTTCTTCCGTGTCCTAATCTCTTTTTATAAGGACATCTGTCATATTGGACAGGGCCTATCCTAATGACGTCATTGTAACTTAATTACCTTGTTAAAGGCCCCATCTCCACACACAGTCACATCTGAGGTACTGCGGTGAGGGCTGCAACATACTTATGCATTTGGGAGGGACTTAGTTCAATACACAAGGCCCAGGAAGCTCGAGTATTTAGTATCCTGCTTCTGTACACCACAGTGCTGACTGCTCAGCCTCCATCTCCAAGAAGCTGACTCTGTGCTCAGCTGATATACAGGGAAGGTGTGATTCATAAGCAATATTAAGGAAATAAAAAACCTAATGTTTACATTTAAGTCAGTACTCATACCCATCTGCTAAAATGTGCTTCACACTGACTTCTAGTCTTTATCGAGCTTTGTGTCTCAAACCTAAAAACATTTGGTGTTTTTGATGAGAGAAATCATACTTGGCTTAAGGGAAACATTTTGCTCTAAATGGGTTTCTTGCTGGTTGGAAGCTTAGCATTTCACTTGCTCTTTTGAAAGTGCATTACTATATCACTTACCTGATGCTGAAAGGTGAATTCATAGAAATGTGTGTCCCTTTTCATACCCGGAGAAAGACATGATCCATTCAAAAAGGTACTTAATTTCTGAAAACCGTGCAAAAGTGGGCAGAATATGCTTCCTTAAGAAATGTGTTGCCCTGAAAAAACTATTATGACTCTCCCATCTAAAATTCTCTAAATCATTTTGGAGTCTCTAAGGGAATTTTAAGCCTAATAGGCTATAATAAGGAAACACAAGAAATAATTTCAAAATTCTTGAATACTGCAAAAAAAAAAAAAAAACAAGCAGGATGATGAAGATGGAAAATAATGGAAAGGAGTATTCAACCTGTCGAAAGATTTGTACTTGATCTTAGCCAGTTTTTTTAAATTAATCACTTTTTTGAGATATAATTTACAAACCATAAAATTCACTCATTTAAAGTGTTCAAGTCTCATACCTGTAATCCTAGCACTCTGGGAGGCTGAGGCAGGTGGATTACCTGAGCTTAAAAGTTTGAGACCAGCCTGAGCATGAGCAAGACCCTATCTCTACTAATAATAGAACAACTGAGGTAAGAGGGTCTCTTGAGCCCAAGAGTTGGAGGTGGCTGTGAGCTATGATGATATCATGGCACTCTACCCAGGGCAACAGCTTGAGACTCTATTTCAAAAAATAAATAAATAAAGCATATAAGTCAATGCTTTTTTGGTATAATCCCAGAGTTGTGCAACCCCAGTTTCTAATCCTTGGAACATTTGTATCTCCCCTAAAAGAAACGTTGTATCTGTTAACAGCCACTTCCCATGTCCCCATAACTCTCCCAGAAAACCACAAATTTTCTTTCTGTATCTATAAATTTCAGCTATTCTGGACATTTTATATAAATGGTATAATTCAATATGTGGTCTTTTTATGTGACTTCTTACCCTCAGCGTAAGGCTTTCAAGGTTCATCCCTGCTGTAGCATGTATCAGAATGTTACTGCTTTTAAAAGCAGAAAAGTATTCCATCAAGTATATATAGCACATTATGTTTATCTAGTCATGTCTTGATGGACATCTGGGTTGTTTCTACCCATTGGCCACTATAAACAATGCTTCCATCCCCACCAGAGAAACCAACACTTCCCTAAACACTGGTGTTCAAATATCTTCATTCTTTTTTATGACCAATTAATATTTCATTGTATGGCTATACCACATTTTATGTACCTATTCATCATTGCTAACCATTAGATTTTTTTTACTTTTTGACTATTACTAATAATAATACTTCTATGAATATTCATGTCCAAGTTTCTGTGTGGACATAAGTTTTTTAAATTTATCTTAGATACCTACCTAGGAATGGAATTGTTGAGTCATATGATAGCTCCATGTTTAACATTCTGAGGACTACAAAACTGTTTTCCAAAGAAGTTGCACCAGTTTACATTTTCGCAAGCAGTGGGTGAAGGCTGTAATTTTTCAACATTATCTCAAATGCTCGTTACTATCTTTTTGATGATAGCCATGCTAGTGGATGTGACATGGTATCTTATGGTTTTGATTTGCGTTTCCCTAAAGGGAAGTGAATCCTTTCCATGAGCTTATTGGCTATTCATATAACTTCTTTATGGATGGCTATTCAAACAGTTTTCCATTTTTGAAATTGAGTTATCTGGGTTTTTAAGAGTTGCATGAAGTTCCTTATACACTTTGGATGTAAGTCCTTTAGCATCTGCTAAATATTATGATCTGCAAATATTTTCTGTAGTTTTCCTGTCACTTTGTTGATGCCATCATTTGCAGCACAAAAGTTTCATGTTTGATGAAGTCAAAGGCATTTATTTTTGCTTTTTTCTCCCATGCTTTTGGCATCATATCTAAGAAACACTGCCTAACTTAAGGTCACAAAGAAATAATTCTATGTTTCCCCTTAGATCTTTCTACTTTTAAATTTCACACTTAAGTGTGTCTCCAATTTTGAGTTTAGTTTTGTGTGTGATGTGAGGGAGGAGTCCACCTTCATTATTTTGCATATGAGAACCCATTTTATATGAGCACTGTTGTCTTCTGGATGGCTTGGCACTGTTGTTAAAAAATTGATTAACCACAAATGCATACATTTTTGGTAGACTCCTAATTTACTCCAGTAGTAAGGCCTATCCTCATGCCTATACCACACTGCATGATCACTGCCGCTTTGTAGACTGTTTTTATGTCAAGAAGTGTGAATCTTTCAACTTTGTTCCTTTTCAAAATTATTTTGGCTATCCTGGGTCTCTTTCACTTCCAAATGAATTTTAAAATAAGATTGTCAATTTCTGCAAAAAGCTAGCTGGCCTTTGGATAGGGATTATGCTGAATCTGTAGATCAATTGGGGAAATATTATCATCATAATAATATTAAATCTTCTGATTCATGAAACTGAAATGTCAAAAGAGTATACAGACATATTTAGACATTCTTTTATTTCTTTCTAAAGTCTTTTATAATTTTCAGTATACAAAACCAGGCTTTCTTTAATTTCATGTATCCTTAGTATTTCATTCCTTCTGATGCTTTTGCAAACAGAATTGTTTTCTTAATGTAACTTTCAGATTTTAGATCAATACTGTACAGAAATACAACTAATTTTTTCATATTGACCTTTTCATATCCTGCAACCGTGGTTCACTTGTTTATCATCATTAACCATTTTAATATCTGCCTTAGAATCTTCTGTGTTCATCTTAAATGGTAGTACAAACATAGAAATAAAAAGAATTTAAGAAGTCATAAGCAAATATTTGAAATAAACATAGTATTTTTATCTTCAGGGATCAATTTTGTGACTACCAAATACATACAGCTTAAGGAAAGGTATATTTGGTTGCAAAATCAAGAGAAATTTTGTCGGGCAGTGCAGTTGGCTTCCTTGTGAAGACGTGAGTACTGAATAACTAAAGGTGTTCAATCAACAATACCGCTGTTCAGAATCTGAAATAGAGAGGATTATACTAGCATCAAGAAATGAACTGGAGTGTAAAATTTTGAGTCTTTTTCAATTTTTAACATATGCCTCTAATTCATTCTGCCTTGCTAACTACTTTTATGTAGGTATTTAAATAAAGAGCTATGAACAACAACAAAAAAAGAGCTATGAACAAAGGAAGGTAAGAACATCTAAATATACTTAATAACAAAAGCAAGATAATACCATCCTTCTGCATACAATTATGTACTTTCTTCTTTGTGTGCAAAGGTGGCTTCTATTTTCAATCCTGTAGGTACTAAGTGATGTAACATTTCAATAGGTCTTAAATTCTCCAGGAGCAACTCAACCCTTGTGAGAGTTGCTACCAGGCACCAAAGGTATGTAAGTACTAATATTATGTAAGTTTTTTGAAATTTCTTTCATTCTTAAAATATCTCCATGAACTTCCAACAAGCAATAACCCCTACTATGCAGGGAAAATTGTAGTTCATTGCAGGGACTTATCCCTGAAATCTGGGTACAATTAACTTTTGCAATGGAATGGCTATAATGTACTATGGTTCTACAGTACAACTAACAGAAGTGGATGCTCAAGCAAAAGGAAAAGTTACTAGAAGGAACTCAGGGTTTCTCAGAATTGATGGAAGTAGGAGAACCAGATTGTAAAGGAGTATCCAAAGACTAAGATCTAGAAACATACAACTGCCCCATCACCAAGTCTCTGTGATTATTTCTCTAAATTTACCATCATAAAGAATTCTATTCAACTGTTCATATTTATTCTGCCCTTGAATCACACTTTCAAGTTTCAAAGTGCTGAAAGAAAAAAAGGTCTTCTGTCCGTCAAAGTTAGGTCACATGCCCAGTCTGCTGAAACATCAAGGGAAGGAGAAAATGCTCTCGACCTCTGAACTCTGTGTTTGCAGAAGGAATTACCCTCACCCCAAAAGACACTGAATAGGGGAGAGGTAACCTTCCAAATAAACTGAAGTACCATTGAAATTGGATGTTGCGTAGTCAGCTAAAGAATAGCAGATATTCTCTCTACACTGCAGTACATTTGTTGAATTTATTTAAGACCTGCTGTAATTAACCCTGGCAACCTCAGAGATCAAATTTGTCTCTGTATATCTTCTACACAGTTGAGATTAGTTATGGCACTCTGCCATCTGTTTTCTTTGCTAATAAGACAAAGAGCTAGAACCAAAATTTGCCCCAAAAATGTTTCTTGTGGAAGGATGTTGTCTTTATAACCCTTACCCTAGTATAAATCAAGTGGCCTAGTTTGTGTTTTAGGCCATTATTTAAAAACCTGACTGTTTCAATGTACTAATGAGGCACCATTAGCTCAGTGCTGTTTTTCAACTGCCCTGGTTTCTCCTTCGTGTTGCTACTGTCATCTCTTGGCCTAAATATTTTTTTATACTTAATGATGCCTGAGTCAGTGTTTCTATCCCAGGCTTTTTAGCAAAGGCAGTTAATTTCAAAAATCAAATAAATATGTCCAACTGGGCTTCTAATGTCTAGCTCAGGGCTAGAGCTACTAGACAATTACCTCCCTTAGGTTTAAAGTAAATAGAATATGAAGTTTAGTCATTTATTCAGTATGATTCAGAATATGAAGGATCAACATAACATGAAAGCACTTGTTTTGTTTTTCCATAGGTTCACTATTAAAAATCAAAGTATTTTTCCCTTTGACTTTTAAATAAGAACAAATAGTTTGCAATTCACAAAGACTGAAGTCCTGTACCACGCAGGACTATGATTCATCTCTTGTGTTTATTTCATGCTGTGATTCCTTAAGAAGGTACAGGTTGGCCAAGAGAATACATTTGGGTAACTGAGTTGAGCACCAACCTAGTCAATACAATCACTAATTTTCTCAGCTCTTTTTTGTTTTCTTGGCATCTTCTAATCAAAGGAAGATGGCTGTTAATTTCAACTGGTTCAATCAGCATTTCACTTTTAAAGAGCTCACTGTTGTGGGCCAAATTTGACTCTTTCCTTAAGGTTATCTGTAGTCTCCATAGTGCAAGTTTCTGATTTGGCTTACCACCTGAACAGATGAGAAATTCAATCAATATTTCCATGACAGACTGCAATTGTAATTTTGGTGACTGTGTTTTAAAGAAACAAATGAAAACCGTGAGCAGAGTGAGTGCAGGAATCAATGAAACTGTATATTCCTTGGTCTTTTGGTTTGCTTATGCCCATTCTTATCTCAGAAAGCATTCATGGTGCCTCTGTGGCTGTTACTAATAATTATAATCCTCATACAGGGAACATGAGTAGAACCATTGATATTGTCTTTGAAATATGGCCATTAAACATACTTATCAGAGCAAATAAATTCTATGTTGAAGCAAGGGTCACAAAGACTATTTTGGACCTGGACAAATTCCCCAAATTATGCTATTGTCAGGCTATTTCCTATCAGCCTCTAAGATCTGCCTTGCAAGAAACCAGAAAAAACAAACCATGTCCTACTTTCTCAATGCAAAGTCTCCAATCAGTGGTTTAAATAGATATCATCTGAGATTTATTATTTTAGAAACGTGAAAAGAATATGCCAAAGCATAATTTGAATTGCATAGTAAGCAGATTAGCATTCAATTATACTAATTTTTTATATGTGGAATCATTTTAAAATAAATAATTTTTGAACAATGACTTTATATTTCAACTGTACTTCTGCATTTCCCATATCCCTTTAATAGTCAGGTATCTGGTTCTGAGTGTAGCAGTCAGATTTTTTGCCATAGTGGCCAGTGGAAAATAGGATATATCAGAAAACTTCAAGAGGATTGCTCAGGGAATGCATTATTTATAAAAATAAAACACTGGTATTGTTTTGTTCCAACTACACTGTCAAAATATACCTTTTCCCATTCAATAGGTATTTTCAGGTTCATTATTTCTGCTGACTAATTTAATTCCTCATTTGTATCCCACACTTGAACTCAGACAATGATGTTCTATTGAAGGCTTTGGAGATAACATTGAGATAGGAACTTGGAGAGATAATAATTCTAAACAGTATTTGAATATACCTTTATGATTTGCAATGGTTTTCACATATAATATGCTATTTGGTGCTCTCAAATCTCTTGAGATTGTTCAAATTAGCCATTATTTACAGACAAGGGACTTGAAGCTCAGATAGTCATGGCTAAATGTGTCCATAAAATGCACTTAGGTATAATCTCCAACCAAGAAAGCCCAACAATGATGTGAAATAATTGAAAACCTGTCACATATATGAAAGGGACTTCTCAAAGAGATTATCTTTGTTTTACAGCTAAGAGAAACTAAGATGTGGATTTCAATCTTGGCTCTCACACTGATTCTACTGGAGTCCGAATCCCTAGCCTCTCTGGGACACAGTGTGAAGAAATCATAGTGGATTATGTCTAAGGTTTCTTCTGAGCTAAAATTCTGATTTTTTGTCCTCTCAAGACATCTTGGGCCTACCCAGATTATGTACTGGTGTCATCTTCTAAAGGCCATGCTGGTGAAGTAGGCCTAATTTACTGCCTTAGAATTTTTTAAAAATGCCCAGATGATAAAAATGAAGAGAGATATATTCCAGACTCAAAAGGAGGTGCTATCATCAGAAATGAGAGGTGGTTCTTCAAAGCTGTCTGCCAGTATTTGGCTTGGTTGACCTCACCTTTGGTTCAACACAGGCAGACAGAATAGCAAAAAGAACACATGTAAGTCAGAGGAGAGAAGTCACACATAAGGCCGTATGGTTACATGTTATCAATGTAGAGAACTAATGAAGTACAAGTAGCTTTTCTCATTTATGCTAGAAAACCCTTAGTATACAGCTGTCATCTGGGATTGCTCAGAAATTCCAACAGCCTGCACAGTAAGTGTGTTAGTAGACAGTGGGCACCAGCCAGGTGTACAATGGTAGCACATTCCTGGAGTGAATCAACCACACTGATAAAGGAGGAAAGGGGTGTGGGGGCAGAAGTCCAACTGACCCATCCATCTGACTTTCTCTGACAGCTCAGGGGGCATTGGTCCTGCCCTCCCCCCAAGAAATTCTGCTTAATCCCAAAGTCTCTGTACACTAGGATCCTTACTCACTGACTTTTAATGTCTGTTATAAGGTATAGGGGACTGAAAGGCTTCTTCTGCACCCCCACAGTACAGGTGTTCCCCTCTCCTGCTTTCCTGCCAAGAATCCCAACTTTGCCACAAAGAAGCTCAACTCAAGCTGCATGGCTAATTTGTGGTAAGAAATGTTCCTCAGGAAAGACTCTACTTATTGCTGTTCAAAGATGAGAAATTACAAAGCTGGAGTCCAAGAAATAATCATAAGGGCAAGGCCCAGGATATAAACCAGGACTCTTGACTTTTATATCTGCGTTTGCTTTTCCCATAAGATTTCACCAGCTCTCTTGCTGGCTGACATTTACCACTTGCAGAGCAGTGAGTCAGGGAGTCAGGCAGGCAGGAACAGGTGCCTGTGTTTCCTTTGTTAACTGCTTGTTAATCATTGAAAACATCACCTCCAGCACAAGGAAAGAGAAGTTTTTAATAGCAGAAGAATTGGGGCACAAAATCTTGATATGGGTTATTAACATTGAGATACCAGCCTTTCATCTCCATATATACAACAACCTTAAAAAATTATAAGACTGAGGCATTGTTAATGATCAAGTCTTAGAAATTCCTATCCATACTTTAAATTCTAAGTCCAGCAACTTAATCACCTCTTTTAAGATTTAGCTTTAGATCTGAGAGTTTGGAGATGGTGTATGTCATTCAAGCATCCCTAGTAGACTTGATGTCCCTTGTCATAAGAGAAACATTGAGATAGATACAGAGAAAGGAGAGAGATTGAAAGAGAAGCAATCACCGTTTTGACCTTATCATTTCTATTTCCTATCATTAACTAGTAGCTGAAGGTTCTCTGTACCAGAGAAGGTATCAGAAAAGAAATCACATATTGATGTTAAGAATATCATCTCATTTGCAAGTTTAAGTACCACAGTATTTATAAATATCTTGAATTTCAATTGACATCTTCAAAATCATGCAGGTGATAATCTGAAAAGCCTGAAAATATACCCATAGCATTGAGTTAGTTGTTCTTTTGTTTTCAACTATCAAGGAATAAGTGCCAATCACATGCTTTGTATTATGCTGAGAGATCCACTTACATAAAACTATCTAGCCATCACCACAGCTCTTTAGATATTTATTATTATCTGATTGTAAAAGAGACAAATTGAAATAACTTTCTGGTCTCACACAGTAAATAAGAATTTAAACTCAGATGTGTCTAACACCAGAGGCGATTCTTTAAACTAGTACACTATATGTCTACCCCACCCCCACCAAAAAGTCTGATATTTATCTAATGGCAGAATCATTGCCTTCTGGAATTATTGACTATCTTTGTAGACAATTTTATTATTCTCATTGCTTTTCCTTAGTTATTAGAGAAAATCACGGTGCCCTTTAAAAACATCGCACCCTGGTTTGTCACTAATTTAATTTCCTGGGTAAGTAGGAGAAGGCAGTATTATTTTTCAGGACAAAGATTAGAGTCATTCGTGCCAAATGCTTGAGGTTACACCATGATGTTAAGGATGTGTCATTTTAGAAATGAATCACAGACATAATCAAATTCCACTTGTGGCTCTACAGAAGGGAAGAATACAGCTGAGTACAACTCTGAGCTGGTTCTCTTATACATGAACACCATCTGCTTCCTGTTGCTTAGATGAAGTTTTTCAGTTCATGCTTTAAAAAAAAGGGTTTAAATTCAATAGTTATCTGACCAGTGAATCATTAGGGGAAAAAAGATAGAGAAACCATAATGCTTCATATTTCAGTCTCCTCCAGGCTAATGGCATTTCAGTAATGAGGCCCAGATACATGGTGGCATGACAGACATCTCTCTTATTTACTAGCTCGCCCTTAGAGACAGTTGCTCTGGCAAGACTTTGCATTTGGGGAAAGATTTTAACTGTTTCAGTCCAATTATGACACCTCCTCGAGACAGTCACTTGAATGGCTCAAAGCCCTCGGCACAGAGACAGCTTGGTCCACGATGGCCTTTTCCTGGACGGCTGTGTACTTACAACTCGCAGTTCACAGCAGATGTGAAACTCCCCCAAACCAAGGCGGGTTTTATCCAGTCAAGAATAAATTCACATGAAGGGCTTTAGTTTCCACCAAGATAAATCTAGGTTACTCAGAGCAGTCTAGAAATTTGAGTTAAAATAATCAGGCTATTGCCAGGACCCAAAAGACTTGAATTTCTGCCACCTATTCCATCTCTGTCCGTCCCCTCTTTCATCATTCCTCATCAGTGAAATGAAGACAATACCTCTCTAAGCCCCCTATGAATGTGAGGTTCATCCCCCTCATGAATAATGAGCAGGAAACACCTTTGAAAAGTGCATTATTCCAGGCAATCCTATTAGTATTTGCCTATCTGCTGCTGCTTACCAATGGTTATCACCCCTTCACAGGAGGTCTCTGCCCAGCTGTGGATTTTAAAAGTTCATGATATTCTCCCAAGATCAAAAATCAGGGTGAAGAACCAACAGGCACTAATTGGTCATGAACTAGGGATCCCACCACCTTGGGTAGCAGCTTTAAATCTGTCCCCACGCTGACACGTGCATCAGATGACACTGACATTTACATGGAACCACGCTCCTAGAGATGAGAGACAGCAACCTGGTTGTATACATGTACTTTTCTTTCCCATTCAGAAATGTAAGTAGGTAAAAATAAATTCATCCTGTCTGTATGTTTAAAGAGGAAATACTTCAACAACTTTAAAAGTTATTAACAACAAATTCTTGTAGCACTATTGTGTTATTAACCTTTGGATAAGAGCACCGCCCTGGAGAATAAATTGAACTTCCCTGACTCAGAAGTTCAATTGTTTCTTTCTAATTAGGAAGCAGGAAGCCTAATTTAATGCTAAATTACAGTTATTTTCTTGGCTCCACTTTTTTTCTTCTATGTTCACTTTTCCCTTCATGCTTCTATAACTGTTTTAAAGGACATACTATCTATTTATTTTGTTATAAATGACTCTGAGCTGTTTTTGAAGAAGTTGGGATTTAAATCATATGTGACAAATGCATATATTCTGTGATCCTTCAGTTTAATAGAACAGGCAGTTCATTTACTGTAAATGACTTACAATGTAAATCATGTTAACAAGTGGGAGAAATGGCTAAATTGGAAATTTTCCACTCAATGTATTTACTATAGAGGAACATAAAATTGAGTATTTTCAATTACTTTGAAAACAATGACAGAGAAATAATAATAGCCTTTCCAAGAAGAGAAAGAATAAAATGTACACTTTTCACTGTGTTTATACTGTAGCTGTGAAGTGTGCCCCATGTGGCTCCTAATGGAACTTTTAAAATTTCCCCTGAGTCATCCCAAACTTTATAATATTTATAAATGCAGTATGTTTTCAATTAGAGGTGATAGAAACCACCAAATAGTAACTTTATAGACTAAAAGGCTTTTCTGCTTGGTTTCCAAATCTTAAAAGGGCAAGGAATGAGAATCATATCATGGGAAAAAAAATTTACTGTATATGTAGAAGTCATAAGAAAGATGGTCATCACAAATACGGGAACAAAGGCCTTAATACTCCATTTTTCTTGGTGGTAAATCGTTTGCAAAATGGCCCCAATTCTTCCTCCATTCTGTGGCAATGTCCATTTCCAGATGACTTGGAAGCTTCTCCAACCAAGAAATGGAGTCTTCTGTCTTCCACTCTCCCAACCCAGGGCAAGTGGGGTGGGGGAAACAGCATGTAGATAAGAAGGAAAAAGAGTGGGTGAAATACCAGAAAGGAGAAGCCAGGTTTGAGTTTGAATTTTGGCAGGCAGGAGTGAAAGTGACTGGGATGAGGAAAGTGCATGGTTAGGCTTGGAATTGAGGTAATCAGCATGACACTGGCAGGAGAATGTGGGCTGACTTGTGCCTTGCTTTGGACATTAAAATGTGGAAGAAGTGGCTGAGAACCAGTCCTGAGCTGAGGTCTCCTAAGAACTTGGTCTCTGTTCTCCCTCTTGTTCTCCTGCCTCTGGCAGAGGAAATCATGTGTTGAAGGATGGCATCCACCATAACACTTGGTTAGCTTTTCTATTTTTAGTAGAGACAGGGTCTCACTCTTGCTCAGGCTTGTCTCAACTCCTCAGCTTAAGCAATGCACCTGTCTTGGCCTCCCAGAGTGCTATAGACCGGAGCCATTATTGGCAGATTTCTTTGCTGGATTTTGAGTTCTTTGGGGACAGAGGTTATTTCTATTCTATTTACATTGTATTCATAGCACTAAGTATAATGTCTGGCCTTTATAGAAATTCAATAAATATTTGTTATTATTCATAGGCTGGCTGAAACCTACAGCTAAGCCAAAACTTATACGTTAAGACACTCATGCAATAATGTGCAAATGGTTAAGAATCTATTTTGCCAAACTAAGTTTCTCCATATTGATCATGAAAATATTTTGAGACCACATTAATAGCCAGGAAATTATTTTTAGACCACATTAATAGAAATTTAGATACTTGATATCCATCGTAATGCACTGCAACATTAACAAAGTAGAAATAGTTGAGTTGGCATAGTGTTCTTGATGAACCTGAAACAGCACATGAATTTCACATGAAGGGGATGAGCTTATCAAGAGTTCAAGAGGTTAAGAGACAGAGAAAAAGCTTTATACAGAATCTCTATGCCAATGATTCCTGTAGCATTAGCATCCCAATAATGATAATATTATCTGGAATGTATACAGCATTCTTCAGTTTACAAAAAGATCTTTCACAAATATCTTCCTTTAGCCAATAGCCAAGTGAATATAAGTCCATTAAGAAACCAAGGCCTGCCTGCTAGTAAAGGTTCTAATTGTGTGTAAAAAGGGTAATGCTGAGGGAATTCACCTAACAAAGGCAATCGGTGTAACGTAATTCTTTGTACCCTCAGTGAATCCCAAACAATAAAAGAAAGAAACAAACAAACAAAAACAAACAAAAAAAGACAATGCTGTCACATGTCAGTATTTAGAACCCTGTAGTACCTGCCCATATTTTAAACTTTTCAGGGACACTTACCAACTTACAGAGAAGCTCCCTGCTTCCTTCAGTCAGAAACTTCTCTTTGTTGTCTTCTGTGTTTCTGGTTTTCCTGTCTGGCATCCTTTGATAGATATCATCCAGACCTGATCATCTTCTCTCCAAGCTCTTTCATATAACCTATGGACTATCACTGTTCTCTGCTAACAAGGCTTTCTCCAGGTGGTTCCCTTATCACCTCCAGTGGCCTGAAGTCTATAGTAGATTCGCCACTGTTGTAGCTACAATCTCTTGGTAGTAGAACCTTTGAGCTCTGTGGGCCTTCTTTGAAGTCATCTAAAGATCCATGGCAGGATGTCAAATTATTTATTTCCTAATTGAACAGGGAATGCCTTTTATCCAACTCTGTCATTAAAATTTCTCCCCTATACTCAATATTAATATGTCTAATAATTAGGAAAAGAGAAATGAGAATTGGAAATAGGAAATAGGAAATAAATGCATCCTGGAGCAGAGATAAATATGCATTTCTGCTGTCCTAGTTGGGAGAAAGCCAATCAAAGCAGAGTTAGACTATGTTCCTGTCTCTTAGTGACAAGGAATTTTTGCTTCCTGCCTTTAGAGACTTCTTGATCATTTAATTTTTAGCATATCATTACCTTGATGGCATAGTAGGTATGGATATTATGTCATTGACATTCAGAATAAATAAATGAAAATGATTATTGGCCCCAACTCTTCATTGTGATGGACCAAATATTGCTCACTGTCAAGAGTATTTGAGTGAGAAAAGCCCACATCACAAAATCCCAGAGTTGCAGATGCTGGCATGGGTGTGGAGAGAGAGGGATATTTCTACACTGTTGGTGGGACTGCAAACTCATACAGCCTCTGTGGAAAGAAGTATGGAGAGTTCTCAAAGAACTCAAGCTAGACCTCCCATTTGATCCCACAGTCTCACTACTAGGGATCCACCCAGAGGGAAAAAAATCATTTTATCGTAAGGACATCTGTACTAGAATGTTTATCACAGCTCAATTTACAATCACTAAGATGTGGAAACAATCAAAATTCCCATCAACTCAGGAATGGATTAACAAGCTGTGGTATATGTATTCCATGGAATATTATTTAGCCATAAGAAAAGATGGAGAGTTTATGTCTTCTGTCAAAACATGTTCTTCTTAGTGAAGTATCATAAGAATGGAAAAACAAATATCCAATGTACTCAATTTTATTATGAAGCCAGTAGACAATCTAACACATGTCCACATAGGAGAAAAACTTAATTCTATTCAAGTTGGGAGAAGGGAGAATGAGGGAGGGGGCAAGGGAGATTGGTGTGCTCCCACTTACTGGTCACAAGGTAGGGGTGTATGGCACACCTTTTGGGTGTAGGAACCAACTACAAGAGGGACTCTCCCTGATAAATTCAAAAATTGTGACCTTGTTGTTTATACACTCGAAATAACCTGAAATTAAAAAAAAAAGACTATTTGATTGAATTGGTGAATGTTCCTAAGCCTGCGCCTTCGCAGGTATACATGTGTTTCTTTATAAGGAACTCCACAGAAACCTGTGCAGTGTTTTGAAAATAAATGGATTTATTAAAGTATTCCCTTCTTCGAGATAAATGCCTAAGATTTATAACTAAAAGAGATCTTGTGCCTTCTCTCTTATAATCATTTTGAAAAATTAAAGAAGTGCTTTGAATCCTACGGGAGGTGAAGCTGAGGGATCAGAGCTGAATCTCTTCACCAGCGTGTCATCATTTAGATCAATGATTCTCCACTGGCGCACTGCAGCACACCGGGGTGCCATGAGAGGTTCTGAGGTGTGCTACGAAACGTTTAAAGACCATTAATTGGTAGAGGCAGGAGACTCGCTTGAGCCCAGGAGTTGGAGGTTGCTGTGAGCTGTGATGCCACAGCACTCTATCCAGGGTGACAGCTTGAGGCTCTGTCTCAAAAAAAAAGACCATTAATTAAATTAGTTTCGAAAGAAGTTCAAAGTACAGTAAGTATATTCTTTTTTTGGAACAACGTAATTAACTTGTGCCACAGAAGTTTAACTACAGACAGGTCCAAGTGTGCCTTGAGATAGAAAAGGTTGAAACAGTGATTTAGATAGTCTTTACTTGGCTTGTGTTTAGGAGGCAAGAGGTAAGAGGAACTGAAGTGATTTCCCCTTGATCATAAATTTAAGGCAATATAAAGAATAAAGCTTTAATTCATGCTAGATTTTTTCTTCCTCAAATGTGCAACAATCAAGCTATTTTTGTCCTTTATAGAGTTAACTATCATATGACTAGGAATTAAGAAAAGCTCTTACTAAACAAAATTATTTGTTAGATAAAATTTGCAGTTAAAAAATCCAACAAAGCAGTGTTTTTGCATTGTCATTTCAGATGTGAAAATTACTTTGTTTTATAGTCTTTGTTATGGTTTTTGACTGTACTAGAACTTTAAGATTCTGTTTTTCAGCATGTTGTTTCTTGGTACCAATAACTCTTTCCTTCCTAGAGAAACTGTTAACAAGGGTGAAATGCCTTGAAGCTCCTCTGTGGCCTTCAAGTATTTTAAGGGAGCTGATGATTTTAGGGCTTAATTTGGTATGGTACTGTTTTCCTTTTCTGGAAGGATTATTATGTAGTACTTGGGAATATTTTTCACTCTTTCCTTTAACAGCAAAGAAAATAATAATTTCAGCTATGGAAATGAACTCTGGATTTGGTGTCAAAGAACAGAAGTTGAGCCCTCCCTCTGGCACTTAGTAATTGTGTGAGTTTTAAAATTCCACTTAAATTCTATGTTCTGATTTCCTGATCTGGAAAATGGAGATAGATTATAGTCCCTGCTTAAAAGAGAAGGATGTTATTAGAACTCCAATGGAATGACGAAAGTGAAAAAGTGTAGAAACTGGAAAACACAATCAAGTATTATGTAGTTTTATTATTTTGAAATGGTTACCTGCCCAAGGTTCAATTTTTAGTTAGTGTTTGAACACAAATGATATTATTTTATTGCAAATGCACAATGCAGAAGAGAGTCCCAAATTTATTCAAATGGCGGCACCCCTGGAAGGCGGGATACTCTTTGCAGAATGCCATAAATTACTGACATACTTAATTCCATCATAGGAAACAGTAACATTCAACTAATGAAAAATATAAATTAAGCATATGGATGTACTAGCAAGTCCCATCAAGAGCATCATGTGCCCACAAAAATAGTTTTTCCATTTATAGCACAGATTCTTTGTTCATTCATGATTGATGCTTTATAATCTGCAAGGCTTAATTGCATATAAGAAGCAATAGTTGGAGAATATTTAAGGAATATTAATCAGGGAAATTTTAAAACAAGAAATGTTCTGAGGGTTTGGATTCTATTCTGCTTCTTTCTCCCAACTGTCTGTACCACTATAACTGAGACAGAACTATCTCCTGTAACTTCAGAGTTATGTGAGAGCAGAGATCGAGAACCACTGTCATAAAGTGTAACTGTGTATCCAAGGCAGCTCACAGACATCTAATTAATCAATAATGTGGTTGTTCTAAAGGATATCTATCTATTGATATATTGATCTACATCCATCAATCTGTCTGTCTATGGACATAAAGATAGAGATGGAAATAGAATAGAAGCTTTGTAGAACAAATATTCCTGTTTCCACACAAATCTCCTTAAGACTCTATTTCTAGCACCTTCATATTGCACAGACGTAATAAGCATCCAATATGTATTTGTTGAATAAATGAATGATTGTATAAAGGGATAAAATGGGATTAAGGCTAGGGACATGACTTTAGTGAGGTGAGAGAAAAGTAGGGAAGAGATTAGGAAAGTGGTAAAAATGAGTTCTAGTGTGCGTATAAACCCTTGTCATCTCCTTTGAGTTTTATTTGCATTTTCCTGATCGCCTTATGCAGAATGGGATTTAGATGAACAAATAAAGGGTTCCTTGGTAGGGACAGTGTGTTTCCAAAAGGTAAGCGGCTATGTGGAGGTCCCTGGAGGCAGGCCTTCCCATTTGCCTACTTTGAAGAAGATAGGATGGCTGGTATGGCTGGGTTTCATGGGAGCATGAGGTTGTGCCAGCCCCAAGCTCTTACTCAAGAGTAGTGTGAAAGCGTAAAAGCATGTGCTTCTTTTTCTATACAAGCTAGCCCAGCCCTTTATGTGCCCCCCTCCCCTACAATCTCCTGTGCCCTAACGCAGGTCTTCAACTACTTTGGAGTTTCTCACCATCTGGCAACAGGAAGTGGCAGGGTCTTAAGTACCATGAATCACATTAGTTCTGAAGTGCAGACATGATTTAGCTCCTTGAGGCCACGCCAGTAGGGGTTTGCTTAATAAAGGTAGGCAGTAACAGTACAGATCACTTATAAACTCAATTTTTTTAGATTCAAAAATGCTATTTTCAAAATGTTTTTGAAAAGAAGGTAAATTCTAATCATCTTTATGGGTGCTTTTAGGATTAAAGAAAAGCAGCTTATGAAATCTTCTTTTACACAATAATGAGAAACACTGAGACCGAAAGCCCTAAGAGAGCTTTTATTGCTCGTGTTAGAAAAAAATAGCCCTCGTGGTCTAGTGAAGACTGGTAAATATAAAAAATTTTCCTTCTTCCCTTCTTTCTTCTTCTGCTACCATCTTAGTTGACCTGATCTATATTTCAAATACTTACAGAGGGTGCCAAAACTGCATACACATTTACAAAAAGGAAAAGACTGTATTAAATTATAATATATGAGGTTTGACCATTGAGTTCACGCACTTGCCACCATGCACTTAAGTTGACAGCACTCTACATAGTAAAGTGTCATAACCTTGCTATATCAGTGCCTCACAGCTATGGTCATTGTCAACATGTAGTAGTGTCTTGCTGACTGGCATTTATTATTGTTGTTGCGTGTTTTTGTGTGCTGTCATGAGCATGTTGGAGGGAGCTTGAATTAGAGCAATGGACAAACAAGCAGTTTCTTGTGAAACTTGACTAGAGTGGAAGTGAAATCAGGGACATGTTAGTTAAACTCTACAGAATAAGGCCATGAAGGAAACGGATTGTACAAGTGGATTAAATGCTTTTCTGAGGGGAAAGAAAACTTCACTGATGAAAAGAGGTCAGTGTGTCTTAATAAGCAGAACTGATGAAAACATTGCAGAAATTCATTGAATTGTAATCAAAGTCATTGGCTGACTATGAAAAGCAGACCAAGTAAACATTGCTAGAGAAATAGTAACTAAAAATCTTGGCATGAGAATGGTGTGTGCAAAAATGAGCTCACCAATGAACAAAAGCAAAAGAGACTTGAACTTTGCCAAGACCTTTTGGAGAAGCAAGATGAGGGTTTGGGCCATGTTATCACTGGTCATGAAACATGGGTGTACCAATACGACCCTGAAACAAAGCATCAGTGTGCACCATGGAAGTCAGCCAGTTCTCCACAACCAAAAATTCCATTAGTCCAAATGATGTTGCCTTTTTTGATATCAGAGGTTATTTTTCATTGTGGATTTGTACCAATTGGACAGTTAACCAACTATACTATTTGAAAGTGCTGAAAAGGCTGCATAAAAAGGTTAGACATAAATGACCTGAACTTTTTGCCAGCCAGCCACGTTTCTTGCATCGTGACAATGTACCAGCTCACCTGGTGCTGCCTGCGAGGAGGTTTTTGGCCAGTAAGCAAATAATGGTATTGGAATACCCTTCCTACTCATCTGGTTTGGGCCCCAGTGACTTTTTTCTTTACTTGGAGATAAAGGAAATAGCAAATAGAAGACATTTTAATGTCATTCAAGACATCTAGGGTAGATAATATGATGACGGGTCTGTTGACCATTCCAGAAAAAATGCCCTAAAACAGCTTTGAAGGGTGGACTAGGTGCTGGTGTGGGTGTATAGCTTCCCAAGGGGAGTGCTTCGAAGGGGACTTCAGCGCTGAGATATGTACACTTTTTCTAGGATGAGTTTGTGCACTTAATTGTCAGAACTTATATGCTGATGATTATTGTGTGTATATTGTTTCTTGTATCTCTTGTAATTGTATGAGTCAAATATGACTTGAATATTACAATTTTAATACAGTTTTTTCCTTTCTTAAAATATGCATTAATTTCTTGACACCCTCTGAATGTGTGTGTGTGTGGGTAGTGATGGATGTGAGTATGTATAAATATAAAATTGCTCCAAATCTCTTGGCCATTTGGTCAAATAATTACTGAAACAGAAGAATTAGACTGAAAAACATGCCCTTGATTTAGGACAACTTGATAATTTAGCTTACATCTTCTGCTGACACATAGAGATTAAGTACTAAATTATGGCAGTGAGAAGTCAAATTGTTTTTCTTGGAAATATTTCTGCTTCCAGGGCTTTGCACAAGAATTTTTCATTAAGTTTTACCTTCTTTTCCTCATGACCATAATCCATCATGGCATAAAGTATCTTATGCTCATGTAAAGGTCACCAAGTTCAGTGTCAGGGGACTGAATTCTGATCCTACTTCTATAGATTTTGGTGCCCTTATCTTTAGAATAAGAGAGCGAGACTTAGGGAACGCTATTACAGACTGAGTAAGATCTGTGCCTCTTCCTATGGAAGCATCAGGGTTCTGGGCCTGGCAGAACTTAGCTACTCTTCACATCTATTGTCCTCAAAGGTTGGGGTTATGTGCCCCAAATGCCCTAAATACTCTGAAATGCATATATTATTCATAAATCTCTCTAATTATAAAAGACATGAGGCATTTGCTTCCTCAGTGGAAGATGGCCTACCTCACTGGCAATGTCAAATTGGCCAAAAAAATAGCTTTCATTAGGTTGAGCTGAAAGAAGGGCAAATAATAAAGGCATGATTTTCTTGGGTAAATGTGCTCATTGGAACTATGCATGACAAAGAGTGCTACTGTGGCCAGGACATGATAGCCTGATGTATTGCCAGCCACCCTTCACATCAACCTATGTCAGGGCTGTCGGGGAGGGTGGATTGGTTCTTAAAAGTATTTGCCAATGAAAATCACAGGAAATTAAGAAAAGCAGATTTAAAAACATGAATATGACATGGCAATAAGCTATGTCATACGTTAAAGACTGAATTATTTGAAATTCTTTGTGCCTACCTTACATCAGATTTCTCCCATGTGACTCTGTGAAAGCACCCACTAACATGATTTGAATCTGTTTTCCTACCCAGTGCTGCTAGAATGGATTTTATGACTTACTTTAATAGAATGTGAGTGAAAGTGACAGTGCCAGGCTGTGTTCTGCATTCTGTGATTTGATGCCGAGACACACAGGTGTTGCTGCTGGTCTCAGGAGAATGAAGAATCTGGTGGAGAAGGCACGAGCCCAGCCCGGAGCTTCTGATCAAAGCCAAGGTAACCTGAAGCCAGACAAAGGGCTGTTGTAGATATCCTATATACTTATGAGCAAGAAAAATAAAGGCATGAGCCCTAAATTTTGTAGTTTGTTTGCCAGCCTTATTGTCACATTTGACCAAAATACTCAGAAATGTGTATTTAATGCTTTTCTTTTTTAACCTTTTGTTTTTTTCTTTGTTTTTTAAATTTCAGGTTAATATGAGGGTATTAATGTTTAGGTTACACTGTTTTCATTTGTTAGGTAAAGTTCGATTTATAGTTGAGCCATTCACCCAGGGAGTGTGCTTACATTGGGTGAGAGTTCACCCTTACATTGTGCCCATTAGGTGAGAGTTCACCAATCCCCTTCCGTCCTCCCCTCTCCCAAGTACCCAGTGTATCTGAGTGTTCTAATTTAGGAACAACCATCAGTAGATTAGACAATGTCTACCCACCACCTCTTTCTTTCTCTCTCCCTGTTTCCTTGAGCTCTCTCCTTTCTCCCTCACTCATCTTTCCTCTCATTCCTTCTTTTTCACAAGAATAGTTTCTTGAAAGTCTACTGTGTCCAAAATTGTGCTATTGCTGAGAATAAAACGTAAATACATAGGGCTCATTAAAATTAGAAATAATTTTCTGTGTAATTATGTTATTTGCCTGTGGCTCAGTGAATAGGGTGCTGGCCCCACATACCCAGGGTGGTGAGTTCACACCCAGCCCTGGCCAAACTGCAACAACAACAAAATAATAAAAAAAATAAAAAAAATTATGTTATTTGAAACTTTTGAGGCACAGACCCAAAGAAATAGTTAGAAGAGATGATAATAAATGAATGAAAAAGACTGGGGAGAGAAGAGATGAAGGAATTTTTTTTTTTTAGTCATTAACCTGGTAGAATTTGACTTTAGAAATTATTGGCGTGTATTATGTGTGTTTTTAAAACAAACAAACAAACAAAAAAGCAAGGACAAAGCAATTGTTTGGCACAACTTTGTTTTACTGGACTATTCTGATGGAGCACACAGTCTGGGTTTCACTTGTTAAATTCTTCAATGCAAGACATAGCTTCTATTTCAGAAGGGCAAGTATGACCATCAGTGTGATATAGACCTCCTGAAAAATAGTCAGAAAACCTGCCATAGAACACATCAACTCCTGCCAGTCACTCCCTAAAGCACACACTTCTTCCCTGACCAGCCCATCATTTCCTTTCCCCTTCTTTTGACCTACACATGTTAAGTAGCATCCAGATGTTCCCTCTGCCACCACACTTTTCTCCACATCAGTCCCAACACTGACTGCTGGGACACATGTAAATCTTTCCAGCTTCTTGTCGCCCTGCTGTTTTTGCATTAAGCAAGCTATTCTCTTTTGGTTTTCTGAGCTTTTTATATTTCCCTTCTTCAGAGAGCAGATGGGGAGAGATAAAAATAGCAAACGTCAGGGAAATGACTGGGCTCTAAACATGTTGCAGAGTAAGCTCCAGCCCAAGTGGTCTTGGTGCTCACTAACACTAGCAGAGCTGGGCTTGTTCTCTTTCTGCTGCTTCCAACATTCACATGCTGAGAAGGTCCCACAGATGCTCACCATCCTCAATTTCATTGTGA
Organism: Arctocebus calabarensis; assembly: GCA_963573935.1. NCBI lineage: Eukaryota > Metazoa > Chordata > Mammalia > Primates > Lorisidae > Arctocebus > Arctocebus calabarensis. The sequence goes on from CAUYON010133216.1 coordinate 105,444, forward strand.
AACAAATGAACCCTTGTCCTTCAAATCATATCATTATTCATGTGATTCCAAGGACATTAGCCTCCTGGCTGTTACTAGGACACACTTAACAGCCTTCCATCTCATGGTCTTCTCTACTAGGGCTGCTCCTCTTGCAGATATCCACACAGTACAATCTCTCACTGCCTCCACATCTTTCCCAAATATTACCTTACCCATGCAGCCTTTCCATGTTACTTAAAATTGCAACCCTTCAATCACTCCCCACCTCCTTACCCTGCTTTCTGTGTATTATAGCACTCACTGCCATATAACTCTCTCTATTCCACTTACTTGTTTATTGTCTACCTTACCTTTCTAGAAGGAAAGCTCATGACAACAAGAAACTTTGTCCTTTTTGTAACCCAAGTGTCTGAAATAGTAACTGGCACATAGTAAGTTCTCAATAATTTTTTTTAATAAATAAAATAATAATAACATAAATCAGTCATAGATCACAAGTCCAAGTCTAGTGACTAGTACCAGTTTTTGGATATCTTCCAATTAATGAAGGACATGAATGTAAGAAATACTTTTGATTGATTCAAAATATTAAAAGGGCTGGGCATTGTGGCACATTCCTGTAATCCTGGCACTCTGGGAGGCTGAGGTGAGTGGTTTGCTTGAGCTCATGAGTTCAAGACCAGCCTGAGCAAGAGTGAGATCCCCATCTCAAAAAAGAAAAAATAGCCAAGCGTTGTGGTTGGCACTGTAGTCCCGGTTACTTGGTAGGCTAAAGAAAGAAGATAACTTAAACCCAAGAGTTTGAGGTTGCTATGAACTATAATGCCACGGTACTCTACCCAGGGTGACAAAGTGAAAGTCTGTCTCAAAAAAAAAAATACTTCTTACGTCAGGTCCAAATATTGATGTCACGAGAGGAGGTAGAGAAATGTTCATTTCTATGATAATAGTGGGATTCAATAAATATTTACTGGATGGAAGAGGACATGTAAGCTGAAAAATATACTCTTGAGTTCCTCTAAATTCAAACAGGTTTATTATAAGTGAGGAGTCTTGGAAGTTGAATGTAAAAAGGGTGTGAGGTGTAAGGGGAGGGAGCAGCACCAGGCTGCATTTAACCCTCTCTGCTGTGTAAAGTAGCTGCAGTCTTTAACATGGAGTGATTTGGTCAGGGTTACATTTAACTGATGGGAGTGGACAGGATGGGTTGGGAAGGCTGGGTGATGGAGGTCAGGCCCATCAGTTGATGGCCGTAGGCCAGGTGAGAGGTGTGGAGGCCTGAACAAGGACTTGCTACTGGACTGGAGAGGAAGGTGCAGAGACCTCGCTATCCAGCAAGTCAAACCCTCATACACTCCAGGTGGGGTTGTAAAATGGTACATCCAACTTGGCAGTTCCTCCAAAGATTAAACATGGAGGACCACATGGTCATCATACCTACCCAATAGAACTGAAACATGTCCACTCAAAAATTTGCATATAATGCTCACAACATCATCATTAGTGATAGTTGAAAGAAGCAACAATCAAAACATCCAACAGCAGATAGATGAATAAACACGATGTGGTGTATCCATAGAATGGAATAATATTTAGCTATAAAAAGGAATAAAGAACTACAGTGTGAATGAACCTTGAAAACATTATGCTAAATGAAAACAGCAGTCACAAAATACCTCATGTTGTGTGACTTCATTTGTATCAAGTATCCAGAATCAGCAAATCCTTAGAGAGAGAAAGCTTAATGCTTTCTAGGCACTGGGAGGAGGGGATGTGGGAAGTGATTTGGGGTTTCTTTGGGGGGTAATAAAAGTTTTATAGAAGTAGAAAGTGAGGGTTTTAAATTCCATGAAGATCCTAAAAACACACTGTATTGTACACTTTAATAAGTGATTTTTGTTATATTAATTATATCTTTATAAAGCTGCTATTGTTTTACAGAGATATTCAGTAAATAAAAGTGTTAGATCTTGGTGACATGGATTGGAGGACAAAGGCAAGGGTAGAGTGGAAGAAACTTGAGTCTTTCAATTTGTATAAATGACTTTTTCATAAAGCGTTTTTAAGGGGGAAAAAAAGGAGGGAGGAGAAAGGAAAGGGGATGCCAAGAAGTATATAAGGTGCTGAGTAAAGGATGTCCGTGCCAAGAACATGTATGAAAGAATAAAGAGTGAAGATTTTTTTGTCTTTGTAAAAAACATTTTAAAAAACTATTTCAGGAGGAGAAATGATAGGAAGAATGTATACTGCTCTTTAAAACTATAATAAAATAGGTCAAATTTGTTTAAGAGGGCAAGTATATACAGTCCAATCAAAGAATACAAAGACAGAGATTACCAGAAAGCCATCTGGAAGAAATAGGTTAGAAATGACACAACTTCAGCAAAGAGATTTGTTTTGGCCCAGAATGGAGTTTTTATTTCACTACATTCCTGTGGATAGATTGCATGGCCAGAAATGAAAGGGAGTTAGTGTCAAATCTGATTTTTAAAGACTTTATGGTTTTTGTGACCTGGAAGAAACGTTCTCAGACATAAACATGCAGATCTTATTTGGCACCAATCCCGTCAACTTTAGAATCTGGTAAGAGCACCCATACGTAACATAAAATTGACTTATTCCCCAGCTACATGGTTGCCACCGCTGGCTGCTCCTGACCCAGCTCACTGCCATTTGCTCTGGTGTTGAACTGAAGGCTGCCTCCAGGTTGAGGCTCTGAGCCAAGCCTCCCTCCCTCGCCAAGACTCCTCCACAGTGACGTGGCATCTTTGAGCCACCAGTCCCACCTCTCCATCTCTGGCACAAGGATAGTTTGAGTTAGAGGGAGTTGGAGACAGTATTCCTATTTTTATGCAGGAATCTGTGCTCCTTTCCCACTGGGTGAACTCATCCACACGTTCAAGTCCAAACCCAAAAGGAGTACCGGAAGACCTCGTGACTTGAAACCATTGCTCTAGGTACTAAATACCTGCCTCCAAAGTGATATTAATAGTTCTCAGTGCTTGGATATCCACTGTGCTAAATAGAATAAAAAACCCTGAAGCTCAGTTACTCAAACTGCACAAGCCACATGGCTGGTAAGAGGTACAATCAGAATTGGGCGTAGGGCTGTCCCTGCCTAAATCACTGCCTGCATCGTGTTTTTTCTGCCCTGTGTCAGTAATAGCAAACCTGTCAATTTGCCTGTGTTAAATTATACTACTTAGGGATCCATAGTGTCCCTCTGCTCCCACAAACATGGGCTTGGTCCCAGCACCCATTAACAATGCTGCTTGTCAGCACTAAACCATTTTAAATAGACAGAATTCTACCCTGACTTGGACTTCTTTTGAGAAATAGGTTCCTTTTCTTTTCAAACTGGCCCCTAGCAACTTAGCTTTGTATATCTAAGACGCTTCCTATATGGTAAGCTGCTGGTTGAGCCAAATTCACATTTCTTTCAGGAATTATTTTATTCAGAAGCATTCAAAACTCATCTCTGTGGCTTTGGAAACTGACACACCGAGGAAACAACCTGAAGTGACACCTCACTAATGCTGAATAATCCTGAATTAATCAAAGTGTATTTTAAGCTCAGTGCCTAAGCACACACATTCAGAATACGAGCCATGGTCATCACTCGGAAAGAAACAAGAAATTTTTAAGTTCAAACAGATGTAAGTCAACATTTTAGTTATAGCCACACTTTGATCTTCTCATTTTCTTTGTTTCCTACAGGTGTATTTTCCCCCCAAATTCCTATCTTTTAGTTTTTTCTTATAGTAGCATTTCTTTGAGGCTGTACTGCCCCGTAGCGACTTCTCATTTCTCACCACCAGCCCTCCATTGATGTGGCAGTGCTGCCCTACAGTTACTGGTGTGGGCAGAGGCAGAGTCAGTAGCTATTACCAGGGATGGGGGGGCTGTGTGGAGGAAAAGCAGATCTCGAAATGTGAAAGACTAAAAAAGCAACAAGGCGATGTAGCCCAAAAAAGTAGGGCCTCATGAGGGCCAGTTTCTGAAAGGTGTCACTTACAAAGCATTGTTTGTTTACCTATTTTTAAAAAATAATGACAAAGGGGACTAATTTATGTATACTACATAATCTATCCCCTTACATTAATTCTCATTCTAGAGTCTTCTCACTTCCTTCGACTGGACTTCACAACTCTCTTTCTCCATTAATTTTTTTTTAATTTTTACATATACATGTGTTTATTAGGTTTCCATTTTTTTGCCTTCACAGAATTAAAAAGGCTTAAAATTTAATAACAATACCATGTTTAGGATAAGGAGTAGAAACAAAAACCTCGTAAAGAATGAACAAAGATAAATACATTCAGAAAAGAAATCAGATGATTGCTGCTTCGAAATATTAAGCAATATTAATAATAATAATGCAAAGAAAATAACATTCACATTGTCAGATAAGAGTATGTCTATTATAGAATGCTTTGACTCTGAGGCTCAGTATGGAGTCATCAGTTAACTTCTAATTTTTTTCTGAAGTCTCAAAAAATAGACAACTAATATTCATAAATAAAAGTAAAAGATAATTTCTCTTTCTCCATTAATTTTCAGTTCTCCTTCTCTTCACTATGTACCCAAAGTTCTTGCACACGATTCCTACCCTTTATTTTCTTCCCTTTCCTTCTTACTTTTCTAATCCTTTCTTTCTCCGCCTCTCTCCGTTTTCTCCAAATTAATATCACATAACAACTGTTCTTCCATGTTAGATGGGAATAAAGCACTTATACCATGTCATGAAGCTGACAAGCTTTGAGATGTCTAATGTGATTCTCTCTCCTTTTCCCAAGAGCCCTTCCTTCCAATAGCCAAAGCTTTGTCTTTAAAGAAGCAGCAGCTCAAGTGATGCCAACAAAACTTTATTTAGTGCCCATTTATGCTTTAAACAAATGAAAAGTTCAAGGCTTCTCTGCTCACATGATTGCCTGAATTCATAGTCTACTTATTCAGTTTGAAGCAGAGTGGGACCTCTAGTGAGAAGAAAGAATACGTAGCTGAACATGTTTTCTTTTTTAACAATTTTTATTTATTTGTTTGTGTGTGTGTGTGTGTGTGTAGATTCAGGGAGTTCATGTGCAGATTTGCTACATGGGATATATTGTGGTGAAATCAAAGCTTTCTGTGTAACCCTCCCCGCATTTGTGCACCTAGTATTCATTAGGTCATTTTTCATTCCATAGCTCCATCCCACTCTCCCACCTTCTCACCCTCTGAGTCTCCAGTGTCTGTTATTTCACTTTCTGTGCCCATGTATACTCATAATCTAGCTACTAATTACAAATAGAATATGTAATATTTGACTTTCTGCTTCTGAGTTATTTTATTAAAGATAGTGGCTTCCACTTTTATCCATGCTGCTGCAAAAGATGTGGGTCTGCAGTATTCCGGTCACAATTTGACAGAAATTTAGGTTGATTTCAGTCATCATTTGATAAAAATTTAGGTTGATTTCATAGCTTTGTTATTGTGATTAGTGCTTCAACAAACATATGAGTGTAGGTATGTTTTTGATAGAATGATTTCTTTTCCTTTGGATAGATACCCAATAGTAGGATTGTTGGATCAAACAGTAATTCTATTTTTAATTCTTTGAGAAATCTTTATAATGTTTTCCATAGAGGCTATACTAATTTATGTTCCTACCAACAGTGTTAAAAAGTTCCCTATTCTTTGCATCCTTGCCAACAACTCCTGTTTTTTGACTTTTTTATGATAGTCATTCTGACTAGTGACCCAGAATCACTAGTGGTTTACGACACCTTTGGGGTAATTAAATCTCTAAGATATTTACATCACAATTAATAACAGTACCAAAATTACAGTTCTGAGGTGGTAACAAAAATAATTTTATGGTTGGAGATCACCACAACATGAGGAACTGTAGTAAGGGGTCACAGCATTAGGAAGGTTGAGAAACACTGGACTAGTCTAAGGTAGTATATCATTGGTTTTTTAATTTATATTTACCTCATGATTAGTGATGTTGAACATTTTTCATATGTTTTTTGGCCATTTGTATGTCATCTTTTTAAAAATGTCTATTTGTGCCCTTTGCCCACTGTTTAAAAAATTAAATCATAGCAGTGTATATTAATGCAATCATGGGGTAAAATGTGCTGGTTTCATATACAATCTGAAATATTTTCATCAAACTGGTTAACATAGCATTCCTGGCATTTTTTAAGTTATTGTGTTAAGAACTTTATATTCTGCATTCAGTAAGTTTCACCTGTACCCTTCTAAGATGCACCATAGGTGTGGTCCCACTGATTACCCTCCCTCCACCCATCCTCCCCTTCCCCTCCCCTCTCTTTTCCCTATTCTTGTGCTATAATTGGATTATAGCCTTCATATGAAAACTATGAATTAGTTTCATAGTAGGGATTAGTACATTGGATACTTTTTCTTCCATTCTTGAGATACTTTGCTAAGAAGAATATGTTCCAGCTCCATCCATGTAAACATGAAAGAGGTAAATTCTCCATCTTTCTTTAAGGCTGCATAATATTCCATGGTGTACATGTACCACGATTTATTAATCCATTCATGGGTCGATGGGCACTTGGCTTCTTCCATGACTTAGCAATTATGAATTGGGCTGCAATAAACATTGTGTACAAATATCTTTGTTATAATGATTTCACTGGTCTTTTGGATATATACCTAGTAGAAGAATTGTAGGACTGAATGGCAGGTCTATTTTTAGATCTCTAAGTATTCTCCAAACATCTTTCCGAAAGGAGCATATTAGTTTGAATTCCCATCAGCGATGTAGAAGTGTTCCCTTTCTCCACATCCCTCTGCTTTTGGGATTTTGTGATGTGGACTAATCTTACTGGAGTTAGTTTTGATTTGCATTTCTCTGATGATTAAGGAAGATGAGCATTTTTCATGTGTCTGTAGGCCATG